>CAJPEX010001619.1:3180-53591 GCA_905338405.1 Notodromas monacha
CTTTGGATATGAGAGGGTTTCCTGACATTCGGGTCGGTCATCGTGAGTTCATCTCGTTGCAGGTCGTGACAGTGGCGGACCTTCCACCGCCTATTATTCAAATAGGACCCGGGAATCAGACCCTGGCGGTGGGTTCGCATGCCATGATGCCGTGCCAAGCAACCGGGGACCCGTTGCCGGAAATATCCTGGCTCAAAAACGACGCGCCGATCCAGGCGTCGAGTCGCGTCAAGATCCTGTCCACCGGCACCTTGCAGATCGATAGTGAGTTCCAGTTTAAATCTTTTTTTGCAGTTCATCATCTTTTGCACGTGGGTTTCCCGCCCTCGCACGTTCCGTTTATTAATGGATCGACTGTCTGTTGCTGTTTTTCTCCCCCCAATTTTTCCTCCGTGTAACACCCCCTGCTGATGCATTCCGTGGTCATGCCGACGCGCGTGCGATTCATCATTCCACCTGAACGTGGAAGAGCCTACGATGAATCTTACGGGGAGCACGGTTTACTTGTTTGGTCGAGTAAAAGCTTTCGTTCGGCTGGAGCGAGTGAGCCTTGAGAAAAAAGCTTTAGTCGAAGCTTCTAAGTAATTAAAAGGCTCTTCACTCCCGAAACATTCAAAAAACTTCCCAATATCTTTTCATAAAGTTTCTCCTCTTTTTCTGTGGACGAATAACAAGTCATCTCTATCATACAGCCAATCTTATTTTTGACCTAAAATAAAATTAAACTTACATCTTTTTTGGGAAAATAGGATGCATAAAACTTTCAAAGCTCGGAGAAACCCAACGGAGGAAAAAATGTAAAGTCGGCTTGCTTTCGAAAATGTTTTGCTTCAAGTTGTGAGCCATGTATACTTTTTTTTACATGCGTAAAACCTTACGCTTTTTAATACCACACTTGCGAACCCGACTTCGGCGCTTCGAAAGCCTACTTTGAACGAAGCGTGGAAGCCCTGCGCCCGAAACCCATTTAATAACTCTGGACATGTCTTTTTGGCGTTTTGAAAAAAATATGTATCCAGACAACGTGAGTCCACGTGCTTTAATTTGCAATTCCGCTTGTGGGTGTAAAAAATAGACGAGGGCTAATACTTCTGCGGTGATTGATGGCTTGATGTTGGTGGGGGCTGTGTGGCGAGACTATTTCCCTTGTCGCACCGAACAGATAGAGTCGAAGCAAGTGTTCGAACAAACGTTTGAATCTTTTTTTCTTCTTTCTATCTATCTTTCTTGCTCACTACTTCTCTCAGCCCTAATTTTCTCCACACGTGAGCTCAATGACTGTAACTTACTACCGGGACGCACACCAGCCAGCTTCAGAGATAGCTAAGGCCTAAAGATGCATGGGACCCCCGTTAAAGCGTGGAATCAAGGGATAAGGAGACTATCGTTTGGAGTCTCTATGGGACTAAGTCTCGAATCTATGATTATCAGCACTCCATTTCGCAAACTGTTATTTTTTGCAATAAGTATGAACATTCCCAAGCGTTTTCGAATTTTTTTCACCTCGAGGCGAGGCTTTATTCTCCATAACTTGGCTTTCGATGTTCGTTTTAAAAGTTCTGGAATTTTGATCGCGGTTTCATTCAGAATCAACGCTACTGTAAATGTAATAATTGTGAGTTCCTTGATTTTCGACGAAAAATTAACGCGTTTCCAATCTCTTGATTATCAAAGCCGAATCGATTTATGTCAAAGTAATGGTATCAATGGGTGAATTCTAAGCTTAGTCAGAATTCAAGCAAGTAACTAAATCGAGAAACCTTCATTCCGTCGAACGAAATAAAATGAAAAGTTAAAAATTAAAAGTCCGAACGATTTTGAAATCTCTTTTTTGTTCTGGTGAGTTTACGTCCCGGAAATCTTTCAACTTTTGGTGTTCGTCACTGGATTTTTGCTAACTTAATCGTGGTTTCAATGCATAAGCAATGCAAGAATTTTGAACATTGCGATTCGTATCTTATGCGAAAATAATTTTTGGTAAGATCTACTAACCCTTGGCTCAGAGCGGAATTCTACGTCAATAGACTCATGAACCTTCATAACTTTTGACGAATTTCATTAAATTATAGTTTGCTATACTGTACAGTATATCTGTGCAATGCTGAAAACGAACAATCCATCTAACCGATGTGCCCTCATTTCGCAAATTGAACCATACAATTGTATCGCTGATGGTTTTTTTTTTTTTTTACTTATTGCGGTTCCTTTTTCACTTCTTCATTTTCATCGTGAGAATTCAATACAGTAGTTTCGAAAGGAAAAAAAAAATGCTCGAATCACCCTCGCGGGCTTTTCGAATTATTTCGTGCTGTGAGGTCGGTCTAAACCAAATTTCAACTTTTCCTCCTCAATTTCCCAACGTTGACAGAGGCCGGGTAATAATCATTAAGATTGTTTACGTATTTCTCCGTGCGAAAGTTTCCGAAGGCGTGTGAGTCCTGCGTGTCGACGGTAACGCGTTTTTGCGTTCTTCCAACAAAGACGTACATTTTGGAAAAATAAATGGGGAGGTTGAAAANTTGAATGATGGCCCTGCGTGTGGTCGGTCGAAGTCTCTATCGATTCCGGATTTCTACGTACCCTGGGGGCAATTTCGCACCTTAGTTCCCTATTCCTCTGATAGCAAACCTCAGAGATACCCTGATTTTCTCGAATCTATGATTATCAGCACTCCATTTCGCAAACTGTTATTTTTTTGCAAAAAGTATGAACATTCCCAAGCGTTTTCGAATTTTTTTCACCTCGAGGCGAGGCTTTATTCTCCATAACTTGGCGTTCGACGTTCATTTTAAAAGTTCTAGGAATTTGATCGCGGTTTCATTCAGAATCAACGCGACTGTAAATGTCATAATTGTGAGTTCCTTGATTTTCGACGAAAAATTAACGCGTTTCCAATCTCTTGATTACCAGATCGGAATCGATTTTTGGCAAAGTAATGGTTTCAAAGTGTGAATTCTAAAGCTTAGACAGAATTCAAGCAAGTAACTTAATCGAGGAACCCTCATTCCGTTGAACGAAATAAAATGAAAACTTACAAAAAAAAAGTCGGAACGAATTTTAAATCTCTTTTTTTTTCTGGTGAGTTTACGTCCCGGAAATATTTCAACTTTTGGTGTTCGTCTCTAAATTTTTACTAACTTAATCGTGGTTTCAATGGATGAGCAATGCAAAAATTTTGAACATCGCGATTCGTATCTTATGCGAAAATAATTTTTGGTAAGATCTACTAACCCTTGGCTCAGAGCGGAATTCTACGTCAATAGACTGAACCTTCATAGCTTTTGACGAACTTCATTAAATTATAGTTAGCTATACAGAACTGTACAGTATATCTGTGTAAGGCTGAAAACGAACAATCCATCTAACCGATGTGCCCTCATTTCGCCAATTGAACCATACAATTGTATCGCTGATGGGTTTTTTTTTTTTTAACTTATTGCGGTTCCTGTTTCACTTCTTGATTTTCGTCGTGAGAATTCAATACAGTAGTTTCGAAAGGAAAAAAAAAAAATGCTCGAATCACCCTCGCGGGCTTTTCGAATTATTTCGTGCTGTGAGGTCGGTCTAAACCAAATTTCAACTTTTCCTCCTCAATTTCCCAACGTTGACAGAGGCCGGGTAATAATCATTAAGATTGTTTACGTATTTCTCCGTGCGAAAGTTTCCGAAGGCGTGTGAGTCCTGCGTGTCGACGGTAACGCGTTTTTGCGTTCTTCCAACAAAGACGTACATTTTGGAAAAATAAATGGGGAGGTTGAAAAAACATTAGAGCTTGCGTTGTTTTTGCGGTGCTCTGATTTTGTGTTATTTCTTTTTACCTTCTCGCGTACATGAGGACACCTACGCGGGGTTAATCAACGCAATGTTTTCGCAAGTCTTGTGCCAACGTGTCAAGGAACACTTGCGATTGTTCCCGTTTTTTTGTTTGTTTTACGATGTTGCTTCATTTACGTGCGCTCCACTTTGAGTTGAGTATTTTTCTTCTGTGGGTGACATCATTTTTATTTATTTTTTTTTATTTTAGACCTGATGAGAGAAGACTCCGGGAAGTACGCGTGTGCTGCGTCTTCGGCCAGTGGGACGACCTATTGGTTCGGCGTGCTCAGCGTGGTGGCCTCACGTGGCCCCAATGTGACCTTACATCGCACCCCGGGACCCGAGAACTTCCCGGGCCCACCTTCCAAGCCGAGGCCCATCAACATCTCGGAGACCTCGATCACGCTCATGTGGAGCAGGAATCAGCATATCGGAGCATCCAACTTAATCGGTGAGTTCTTCTTCTTTCGAAGCATATCTGCTCAAATATTGCATGAACTTCTTTTTTATAATCTAAACAAACGAATACCCTTTTTGATATGTATTCGAAAAACTGAAGAAACACATCATGCAGGAATCAAAGAGGCTGTTTTGCTCGCCAAAGAACGTAGGTGCACGAGTTTTTAAAAAGTGACTGTAGTACAGTACAGTTCTTTGAAGACTCTCCAATGTATCCTATTGTAAATGGGTAGGATATTACAGCTGTGACAACAGTACTGGTTGATGATTGATTGATATAGCTTAATTTTCCATTCGTCAGTGTTCACAAGGTTCAAAATATGTTTTCCACATATTCTGGCGTGTTCGACGGAAAAAAAATCCTTTTGTTGGCATGAAAATAAAATACATATCAGTGCATTGAAATGCATGATTCATGAGTTGCCATCATTTTTAAAGACAAAAATCACAGCAAAAGACAATTATTGAGCACAAATTAAAGCCATAAGTTCTGTATAGCTGCTTATACCGTAAGACTACTGTATACGTTTCTAAGAATTCGCCCGCAGAAAGCCCTTAGAGGAGATTCGTGATCGAATTTTGTCATTCCATCAAAGTAAGCGACGTGTCCGTTTATATAGTGTCCTTAAAACTTTCAAAATTTGTGTGCACTATAATAACTATAATGTACCTTAAAAAAAAAACCTGCTGTTTCACTTAGCATGATGTTACGTGCATTCATCGCGTGACAAAAACGCATTCCTTTCTACGAGACTTCTTGTTCGAATTCGGAGCACATACAAGAAATTATACGAGCGCCATCAAATCCAGAGCTAAATGCTGGAACGAAAATCCACCCACCAAACAAGGCAAAACGCTTTTCCCTGCCTGGTGACACGAAATGCGTGGCTGGTGGGTTTTCGCGTGCTATACACAGCCCCACATCACAGACGCCTTTGCTGATGGCAGTCCACAACACAACGTTCTTCCCCTCCACCTCACAAGCGTGAGACTGTCTGCACGCAGTTTCACAGACACACACGCAGAACCCCTGCGAATATCATGACTGTATGGGTCTGTGCGAATTCGAACCCCTCATCCAAACCAGGTCTCTTACATTTTTCCTTTTTTTTTTTGCCGGCAGAAAATCTTCGAGCAAGCAATTTATTCCTCCGTCATGAGTTGGGGTGGTGCATATAGAAATGACTCGTGCCTCGCGTGTCGGAAATCTTGATCGTCGTGAAATTTTGCGGGTACGACGATGACGCAGGGGAATGTCTGTTGGTTTTTCAAGCCTATGGGTTGGTGATAGTTGCTATGTTACGAACATGAACTTATTATGAGCTGGATACATAAAGCAAGAAAAGAACCGGACCGATTTGATGATCCTGTGTCGCTATATACTCGAGAAAACACACGGAGAAATGAAGCCCAATGCTTTGATAGAAATCTCGCGTGGGTCTTTCAAGCATTGAAACGAAGGCTTTTATTTTCATAATAAAGGTTCAGTATTACCCAGAATTGTTTCTGAATTTATGAAAAAATCATTGCATATTCCGGTGTATTGGAGCAATTCTGACGAGGAAGTCTGTAAAATATTCTTTGAAAAACGGTATCGAGAAAGGCCCGGTAAAATTTATTCCAACTCTTTGATAGAAATCCTCGCGTAAGGCTTTCAAGCTTAGAAAGAAAAGATTTTGATCCTCACAAGATGAGCTGGATGCCATCAAGGACTCTTTCTGAATTTTTGGAAATTCGTTGCACATATTGTAACATGTCTGACGAGCAGGTTTGAAAAATATTATCTGCAGCATCGCTCGAACTGCAATTCATTAAATTTAGCTTTATCTTACTGCATCTTAAAGCAGACTTACGACGAGTAAAAAATAATTCGGCTTTCTTTTTTTTTTTTTGCCAATGAAGCTTTGAAATAGTCATTCATATTTTCAAAGAGCAAGAAATATTTAATCAAACTGGTGGAAGAATATACTGTAAAATCAACTTAACGAAAATGCGGTGAACGGAAATGCCGAAATTTAGGAGATATCCGCGAAATAGGTTCTAGGCAACTCACTAAGTAGTCACTGGTACTTTTATTTGGCTGTCCAAGTAAGGTACTGAATTCTACGAATTCATGCATAACCCTGAGCAAAAAATTTGTTTGCATTTACTGTGCATTTATTTGACATTTCTCGGGAAAAGTCCCGTTAGTGCGTTATGCCTGCAGCTGCATTTTAACCGCCGAATTTTTGCGACCTGTATGTATTCGCTTGAATGCGAAATCCTTCAATATAAAATTTTAAGAGCTTCTTTTCTCGTATCGCCGTCGGAACTATTGCCGATGCTTTGTACTTGAGGTGATTCCGTTTTTTTGTCTCTTTAAATTTGTTCCCGAGTTTAAGAAAAAAATGCGAGGAAATTCACGGGTCCTGCATTCTGTTGAATCAATATTTCTGCGAGTTACAAAATTGCATTTTTCGTCGTTGAGCGACCCAGTTTCGCTTGACTTCCCTGGTACCCAATATCTTCGCGGACGTTAGTTTTTGCAGTTGAGCTGTAAGTTCGGGCCCTCTCCAGTACTTTCGGGTGGATCGCTGGCCCGGGGACCTTATAAATATCCGAATGGGAGGACATCCGCGGGAAAGCCGGCGATTTTCATCTACATTCCACGGAGAAGGTACTTGCCTCGAAGCCAGGCTCGCCCCCGTCGTCGTCGTTGGATAAATCACTGCCGTTGACGCTTTCTGGCTCAACATAAAGAGCCCTCCTGGTGTTTCTAAATTGCTCGATTTGTGTGGGATTGGATGGGTGGGTTTTGGGAAACCCCCAGGACGAGGTGCCGTTATGCCTGGTCGGTTCGGAGGAACGAAACGTATAGGAATCCGGCCGCAGATGTTGTTGCTGAGATGATGTCGGTCAACGTCGTCGCCAGATTTTTTTTTCCGCCGTCTCTTGCGACTTCCCGACATCCTATGGGAAATAAGGGGTTTTTTCCCCTCTTCTTCCTTTGTACCGAGACCTTAATATGCCCCGAGTTGTATCTGAATTGTGGAATGAATCAAGTCACGAACTTCTGTTTCTTCGAAGGATGGGTGGGGGATGGAAATCGATACCTGGGGGGAAGTCGGAATTGAACAAGGGAAACCCGGGGAAATTGTTTTAGATTTCAACTCACGCATGCCGTCGGGGGAAAAACTGTATAGCTACTCATGGTTTTTAAACGACGCATGGTTCGCGTGTGTAAGCTCAAAATTCGAGTTCGGGGTTTTAAAATTATTCTTTCTAGAAATTTTGTCGTCCCGAGGTTACTCTATTTGAAGTGGTGGGAACAAATGAAAATTCTTCTTGCAGAGAGATGCTATCACGTCAATCAAATGTCTGCCGGTACAAGGGAAATTTCTTCATCGATTTAATGAAACTAGTGTTTCACACTATTTACAGTACGCTATACTACACAGTGCTGTTTTTTTTACACTATATACAGTAGTGAAAGTTCGCCTGTGCTCGAAGACGTCCTCGAATATTTCGATATTCTTTGAAAATATTCATATTTTTTAATTAAGCGCTTGATATTGCTTCACTTGGTTTTCTCCAGGAATGTGCAAAATCAGAGATGACGGTTTCAAAACAGCAAGCCGCAAAAGTTGCAGGCTTACTAAATTTGTGTCTTTTCGGAATTCGTTTTGGAATTTTCTTCAACTGATGTTTGTTTTTGAGTTCAATGGTTGCTTTGCGTTTTTTTTTCATACTGGAACTCTTTTGTGGGCATGCGCGAGTTTTTTAAAAATATTTAAAAAAAAAAAAAAAATTTAATGCCTATTTGTGTTCTTTTTCAAAGTTTCTGTCAGCACAATCTCGCAAATACCGAAGCATTTCCGCGCATTTTCCCCTCAACAGTATTGCATTGAACCCCGAACCTCGCTGGTGACGCTTTCCATGCCAATTTTCAGCGTCTCAATGTTGAAATTTTGCGAATAGCGTGATCACTTTTCCCATCGCGAGAATACGCCGTACCTCTTTATGGAGAAGCCTTGAAGCGGTTCGTCATTTTTTTGCCAGAAGAGGTAAATTTTATTTATTTTTCTCTCTTAAGGGCTTTGTCTCAACATTTTTTTATTATCTCGTGGATTTTGCAGGGGAAGAAGGCTGCGTCCTTGACTTTTTTGTGTCATTTTGCGATCAGAAATAGTGTTTGCTTCATGCCTCTGTTTTCGTCATTATTCCGTGGCATTGAACCATATTCTACGATGGCTTTTTTGTGAGACAATTTCAATGTCGAGATAATGTGGATGACTGAGATTCGGAAGTATCCAGAATGAAGGCGGTTTCTGTATGGATTGGCCTTGTTACGTACGAGTGAGGTTCCCACAGCGAAACGTGCACATATTTTTGACGACTGTGTTGCGTTGAGTGGCAGCAGGAAAGCGAACACTTTCCTCGTCTATTTTTCTTTTTTTTTTTCTGCTCATGGAAAAATAGCCGCCTGTCTTTTCGTAAGCTACGAAGCACTTACGTGGCTTTCCGCCGGCTCGTTTCACGTCCTTACACCCCTATTTTGGCTCCGTTGTGCGTATCTGGAGCCTTTTAAGGTTCATTGCTAGTTGGTTCGGGTGGTACAAATCGTTCGGGGACGTTTGGTGTTTCGCGAAATACCGTATTCACTCAAGCAAACTCGTCTTCGAGGTACTACGGTATATAAATTGCGTTTCCCAAAAAATCCGTAACACCCGAAAAACAAATTGTAGGCAAAGAAAAAAAAGACAACCGAAGAATATTGCGTGAAAAATGCCTAAAATAAACATTTCCGTCGATCTGTAACTAATGCATGTGCAAGGCCGTCTAAAAAGCAAACATCAATGTTAAAAAAGTCAAGGGAGCTCTCAGGAGAAATTGAAGCCGTATGAATGGAAATCAAAAAAATCCAGTTGGAAATCTCGAGTCAAAAAGTTAACAGAATTTTTTTTTAAAGTCACAACTGAAGTGTGGGCGATTCAAACGCAATCAGATACCGGTGCGTGTGTTGAATGAATTGCTCATGAAACCCTTTTTATACTTTTCAAGCAACTGTAAATCATTAAATCAATTTTCTCATAAATTGAGTAACGTTGGTTCAGCGAATTTGTAAAATTTAGTATCAGATTCCGACGGCTAGCAACTTAAAGCCTTCTCAAGGAAGATACTGAACGATGTTTATTATGTCCGAAGCTTACATAATCCCTGTCCACGTAATGTAATGAACCCAAACTGAATTATTTAATAACGTTCTCGAAAAAAGCGCGCACTATGTTTCTTCAGTCAATTTTTTATACAATTATATCCCTAAGTTAGTCGCGCACCCCAATTTGAGGGACTCTAAAGCTGCAAGTTGAATTTCAAAAATAATTGCACCCAAATTTGAGCATGATTTGATCCTGAATTTAACTAATTTTCAATTATTTCCATTACATTAAGTTTCTCTATTGAAATAATTCTGAAATTTTCCATTGTAGAATCAAATATAATTTACCCCTAAATTTTTAAAACTTTTAAAAATGTATACACATCTGCTGTGACGCACACCCCAAATTCTCCCTCTCAACTTTGAGAAAAAGGTGCGCCTTTTACTTGAGTAAATACGGGTTTCTTACGGTACTGGACAATTGTTTCGCAATATTTGTTTATGGTTTTAATTTTATTTATCCATAATTTCGAGGATAGAAGCGAGATAGAATTAGGCTTCATCTGTTGACGCAGGGAGGGCTTGATGAAAAAAACAAACAAAAAAACTACTGGAATGAGAATCGGAAGAACGGTTTCATGAAAGGTCTGTCAGTGATTGTAACGGATATTACCGCTTTACGATTGGGTTGTTTGATATGAGGAATGAAAGGAAAGGCGAGAAAAAGACTCACGTTCTCTCGTGGCTTGAAATCATTACGAACGGAATGAAATGAAAGGGAATCGAATTCCAAGGACATTCTGTGGAAATTGGTCGGATAAGTGGCCAATGTTGGGTCGATGCTGAAACAATACTGAGATTAGTTCATATTTGTCGTTTGTCTTTTTCTTTCCCTTATTCAAAATATGAAATTCGCGCAATTTTATGTATTCCAAAAATTTTGTTTTGATATTTATTCACGCACTCAGGCTGAAAGATTGGAGGGGTGTTATGAATTCAACACTTTTTGGTTGCTGGTGCTGACTTTAACGGTACAGTGGTCTCATGAAATGTCATTTGTGAGCTGAAACTTGCCGAAGTCAAGATTTTAATTTAGTAAAACATCCCCGAGGTTATTATACAGTATTCTTGATCATTTCAAGTTTTTGATTTTGTTTCAGGCATAGATTCGGAGGATTCTCATCTAAAAATCTCTATATAAAAAATGTGTTCAATTCCAGTANGAATTTTGTTCAACTGATGTTTGTTTATCAGTTCAATGGTTGCTTTGCGTTTTTTTTTTCATACTGGAACTCTTTTGTGGGCATGCGCGAGTTTTTTTTATTTTATTTTTAAAAATAACTTTTAATGCCTATTTGTGTTCTTTTTCAAAGTTTCTGTCAGTACAATCTCGCAAATACCGAAGCATTTCCGCGCATTTTCCCCTCAACAGTATTGCATTAAACCCCGAACCTCGCTGGTGACGCTTTCCATGCAAATTTTTAGCGTTTCAATGTTGACATTTTGCGAATAGCGTGATTACTTTTCCCCCATCACGAGAATACGCCGTACCTCTTTATGGAGAAGCTTTGAAGCGGTTAGTCATTTTTTTGCCAGAAGAAATATATTCTAATTCTTCTTCTTTCTTATGGGCTTTGTCTCAACATTTTTTATTATCTCGTGGATTTTGTAGGGGAAGAAGGCTGCGTCCTTGACTTTTTTGTGTCATTTTGCGATCAGAAATAGTGTTTGCTTCATGCTTCTGTTTTCGTCATTAGTCTGTGGCATTGAACCATATTCTACGATGGCTTTTTTGTGAGTCAATTTCAATGTCGAGATAATGTGGATGACTGAGATTCGGAAGTATCCAGAATGAAGGCGGTTTCTGTATGGATTGGCCTTGTTACGTACGAGTGAGGTTCCCACAGCAAAACGTGCACATATTTTTGACGACTGTGTTGCGTTGAGTGGCAGCAGGAAAGCGAACACTTTCCTCGTCTTTTTTTTTTTTTTTTTTTACTGCTCATAGAAAAATAGCCGCCTGTCTTTTCGTAAGCAACGAAGCACTTACGTGGCTTTCCGCCGGCTCGTTTCACGTCCTTACACCCCTATTTTGGCTCCGTTGTGCGTATCTGGAGCCTTTTAAGGTTCATTGCTATTTGGTTGGGGCGGTACAAATCGTTCGGGGACGTTTGGTGTTTCGCGAAATACCGTATTCACTCAAGCAAACTCGTCTTCGAGGACTTTACTACGGTATATAAATTGCGTTTCCCAAAAGATCCGTAACACCCGAAAAACAAATTTTAGGCAAAGAAAAAAAGACAAGCAAAGAATATTGCGTGAAAAATGCCTAAAATAAACATTTCCCACGATCTGTAACTAATGCATGTGCAAGGCCATCTAAAAAGCAAACAGCAATGTTAAAAAGTCAAGGGAGCTCTCAGGGGGAATTGAACCCGTATGAATGGAAATCAAACAAATCCAAGTGGAAATCTCGATTCAAAAAGTTAACAGAATTTATTCTTAAATTCACAACTGAAGTGTGGGTGATTCAAACGCAATCAGATACCGGTGCGTGTGTAGAATGATTTGTTCATGAAACCCTTTTTATACTTTTCAAGCAACTGTAAATCAATAAATCAATTTTCTCATAAGTCGAGTAACGTTGAGTAGCGAATTTGTGAATGTAGTATCAGATTCCGACGGGTAGCATCTAAAAGCCTTCTCTAGGAAGATACTGAACGATGTTTATTATGTCCGACGCTTACATAATCCCAGATCACGTAATTGAATGAACCCGAATTGAATTGTTCAATAATGTTCTCGAAAAAAGCGCGCACTATGTTTCTTCAGTCAATTTTTTTATACAATTATATCCCTAAGTTAGTTGCGTACCCCACTTTGAGGGACTCTAAAACTGCAAGTTTTCAAAAATAATTGCACCCAAATTTTGAGCATGATTTGATCATGAATTTAACTAATTTTCAATTATTTCCATTACGGTAAGTTTCTCTATTGAAATAATTCCGAAATTTTCCATTATAGAATCAAATATAATGTACCCCTAAATTTTTAAAACTTTTAAAAATGTATACCCATCTGCTGTGACGAACACCCCATATTCTCCCTCTCAACTTTGAGAAAAAGGTGCGCCTTTTACTTTAGTAAATACGGGTTTCTTACGGTACTGTACAATTGTTTCGCGATATTTATTTATCTTTTTAATTTTATTTATCCATAATTTCGAGGATAAAAGCGAGATAGAATTAGGCTTCATCTGTTGACGCAGGGAGGGCTTGATGAAAAAAAAAAAAAACTACTGGAATGAGAATCGGAAGAACGGTTTCATGAAAGGTCTGTCAGTGATTGTAACGGATATTACCGCTTTACGATTGGGTTGTTTGATATGAGGAATGAAAGGAAAGGCGAGAAAAAGACTCACGTTCTCTCGTGGCTTGAAATCATTACGAACGGAATGAAATGAAAGGGAATCGAATTCCAAGGACATTCTGTGGAAATTGGTCGGATAAGTGGCCAATGTTGGGTCGATGCTGAAACAATACTGAGATTAGTTCATATTTGTCGTTTGTCTTTTTCTTTCCCTTATTCAAAATATGAAATTCGCGCAATTTTATGTATTCCAAAAATTTTGTTTTGATATTTATTCACGCACTCAGGCTGAAAGATTGGAGGGGTGTTATGAATTCAACACTTTTTGGTTGCTGGTGCTGACTTTAACGGTACAGTGGTCTCATGAAATGTCATTTGTGAGCTGAAACTTGCCGAAGTCAAGATTTTAATTTAGTAAAACATCCCCGAGGTTATTATACAGTATTCTTGATCATTTCAAGTTTTTGATTTTGTTTCAGGCATAGATTCGGAGGATTCTCATCTAAAAATCTCTATATAAAAAATGTGTTCAATTCCAGTATTCTCATTCAAATACAGAACACTCAAAAATCTTTTGTGCCATCCCTATTGCTTCATCATTTCTGCGTCCGCAAACTTCTCCTTTTTTATTATTCTGCAGAAACGCTTGTTTATCCGAGAAATGTTGACTTTTTAACAGAAGAATGCCGCAGAAATATTTTTGAAGAGTGTTTGGTTTTCGGTGAGTTGAAGCACAAAGAAATGTACCTTCGGCAATGTTTTGGGTTCCCAGCTGGGATCCATTTCTCCGGGTCTCGCTTACCGCACCAAGAGAGAAAACAGCTGTTGTTGCTTATCGCGGCAAGCTTCGGCTTCCAACAGTTTTCGTGGGCGAAATGCACGAATGATTGTTGCTAGAATCCGAAGTGACGCATGATTTGCATCAGATAGAGTGGAATCTTTTTTATTTTGTTTTTATTTTACAATGCGGGGCTTTTTACATGGCCAATCCAGTGGTTGTTTCTTTCCCTCACCTTGGAGACCCTTGTCCAGGAAGGTGTTGGCATTCGTGTCGTAATGCCTTGCCTGCATTGTCAGGCCCCAGGGGAATCCGTCATTGTAGTCAGTTGTGTGTCGGGGTTGCTGCGACGACCTGCAGCGTTGCCAGTCATTCCCGTCACTCCGCTGACCCGAACAAATGGAACCCGGCGAACAATTTTTACTTGGTTTTATGCCATGGTGCCCGCGTTTCCCTGCGTGTCTCCTTCATATGAGGCTGGAAACATTTTCGTCTTGAATGATTAATGATACCTTGAACCTTGTCAGCCATCCCGCAGTTGAACTTCGTTTCTTTTTGCTTGAAACTTTTGAAAATTCAGACTTGGCGTCTCTGCGACTCACGGGGAAGCTTTTGAAGCAGAAACCATTTAGATTTACTGTACAGTATTCCCAAGATTTTAGGTTCGGAAAAGGAAACGCATCAATCACAAGTTGGCAAACGATTCCCCTCGGATGTATCATGTCCATTCATTTTTGGCGGCTGATGGCCGTTTGGATAATATGACACGAAGCATTGAACGTAGCCATTTGGAGTGATTTAAAATTTCAGAAAAACTCCCTAACTTCTGTTTCTTGGTTCTTTTCTGGATTGTGCTAATTCCGCCTTTGCGAAACGAAAACATTTTTTTAAATTACGGTATAAAATCGGAATTTTTAGCCTTCCACTTGAGAAAATTACTTTTTAAATTGATTTCAAAAATTAAAGCGCTCTGTCTTGATCATCTCCTCTTCGCCTTATTAACACGATATTTTTCTTACAACCTTTGTGAACCCTTCCTTATGTAAATTTGCATCCAACTTATGGTTCTGTGGAACTGTAATGAATATCACGCGTTTATCTTCGGTATAAAAATGATAAATCTCTACCGTAATTTCAGTGAAGAAACAATCAGGATTACGGTGGAACTCCGATGATTGTGTCATCGATCAACCATGAATTTGATGGCCGAAGGAGATTGATTGAAAATGAATAAATTCACTAGCATAATTTCAATTGGAGCCGCGTAATATCCTAGTCAAAAACTTCAACAGGACTTCGATGATATGAGCTGATGGGCGAAATCCCCCCCCCCCCCGAATAATCGTTATGGAGTAGTTCAGTAGTATAAAATGTTTACCGTAAAAGGGTAAGAAATTCAAGAACCCGAATTACTGCATTATTTCTCACATTCTTTAAAATTTCCTGAACTTTATTCATAGTCTATTTTTTCGTCTTTTAAGATGAAAAATTACTCAAAACTTAATTTTTTAACTTCACCTGCAGTCTCCCTCAGCTGTCAAAGATACAGTAGTTCAGTCTACAGTGCAATATTTAAATTAACAGACAGAGACGCTAAATGGCATTAATCCAGATAATAGAAATTCATCTGAGGTTTTTCATGCTGAGGTTTTTCAAGTACAATAGTTGGCAACTGTAGATTCAGGTGTAGAGAGGTGCTTTTGGTCATGTTCGAACTTGGTCTTCGCGCTGAGGCACGTTTGCCGTGTCTTGGGCGTTAGTCATAGTCTCTCACCTCACCCGAGGTTTTCATCAAGTATTTCAGGTTTAAAAAGAAAGGCATGCATTATAATCTTCTTTTTTTTCTACTCACAGCGTGCCTCGTGATTTAAGGAGAGAGTTAGGAGGGAGGAGCGCGTGAATCGACGAGAAAGATCGAGTGACGCGCAATTTGTCTTCCGCCGCCCGGAGACTTCTCGCGTGACAGGGCGTATTCCCGGGGCTCATCAGTCATGACTGGGGCATGTGCCCACTCCGTCTCCGACGATTTATTTTATTTTTTTGCGGGCACGTTGAGGAAGGAAGTTAAATGAAGGAATCTGCCTGGGCTCGACCCCGCCGCGGGTTGCTTTCTGGCCATCGGACCCCGTCGATGGGGGGAATCTGTCGCATCTTCGACGCCGAGGAAAGGGAGACTTGAAAAATTGAGCGTCTTCCGAGGGATGCTGGGATTTTAGGGCCAAATGCGCTGGGCTGATGGACCAATATACAGTGTATGGGAGGAAATGGTTCACTTGGATTTAGAAGCATATCGAAAGCTCTTCTGATAGTCATTCTTGGGCATTTAATCAAGAACCGGGTTTGGGTAGAACATTTTTGGCGAGGATCGGAGATGGAAATGCCGATGAGAAAATTGTAAACGACCTCGCATCGAAAATGCTTCGCAATTCCTGTTTAAAACAGGAGTGGAGGCGCTTCCCTCACTTTTTAAAATTGTTCGATGCATTACGTTCAGTAGAGAACAAAGATCACGTTTTCAAGATAATTTGTTGCTCAATGCCTAAGGTTTGATCTCCGATGATTGTGTCATCGATCAACCACGAATTTGATGGCCAAAGGAGATTGATTGAGAATAAATGAATTCACTAGCATAATTTCAATGCCTAAGCTGAATGGGAATTAGTCAACTTTTTCATGCGGCAAAAGTAGACTTGAAAAATTGTGCGTCTTCGGTATGGAATTTCGAGCCGAACTTGCGGAGCTCAATAGAGGAACTATTCCTTTTTTAATTCGAGAGTGTCCAAGGCTCTTGTTTTTCTTGAAACATTTATTCGAATGCAGTTGATGAGAAGCATATTTTTTGGCAAGAATTGGCCTTGAAAATGTTCGTGTGAAAACCGGTCAGTAAAAATTGTAAACGGGATTTTGTTTTCGAAAATCATGATGTTCCTCTTCGTCTTAATTATTTTGCTGCATTGATGGTTCTTCAAAAATTGCATGTTGTAAATACTGATATTATTTAATGGGAATTGCTGTGGCTGGAAACAAAGGGTTCATTATCTTCTCGCCTGAAGAAAAATAACTTAGCTCAATGATGATTTGTCGCATCTTTTACGCGGTAAAGAGAGGCGTGAAAAATTGAGTGTCTTTGGGATGGGCTATTCTGGGATCTTTCTTGGCATACCGCATTTATTGGAATATTTAGAAGCACGCTCTTTTTGTGTTTGTCAAGAACAGACGTTTAAAAATATCGGCGCGAGAACCTGTCGGTGAAAACGTTTTGCATGATAGCTTCTCGAAAATGTGTATTACTCTTATCTGAGTTTTTTGGCGTTTCCTGCTCCTTACAAATGCATCTGATTTTTGTCGCTCGACCAGTATTTTCTGATGTCGAGATTATTTGTCATGTAATGAATAAGGTTGTAAACAAGTGTTACCCATCTACAAAAAAAGAAAGACACCAAGCTCAACGGGATTTGTCACGTCTTCGGCGCAAAAAAAGGGGGGAGGCTTGAAAAATTGAGTGTCACCGGGATGGGTTTTGGCAGAACACGCAGAACTTCTCAAGTCCGTCGGAAACTGGTCGACTTTGATTTCCCAGCGTCCCGATAGCTCCTCTGATATCTTAGATGACTTGAAAGATCAAAGGGAATGGTTCGATTTTAAGGCCCTTTGATATCGAATCCTGGTGGCCGAGAAAAGGGGGATGTCCATCAGGATAACATGTGTCTCATGACTCTTGAATCAAAGACGTCGTCCACATTTTTCATGTTGTATGTCGAAGCTTTCAAAGCAGACCAGAGACTAACGATGTTTCCTGAGTGGATGTGCTTCTACTGCAAACACTGTGTCGTCCTTTTTTCTCAGAATGGTCTGGTGATTTTATTTTTTGTCTAAATACAGTAAATATATCTGGGAAAGTCTTAATCCACGATATTTTTGAAAATCTCAAAAAGTTTCTTCGCGAGTTTGGGGGATTTAATTTGGTTCCTGATACAGTAAATATATCTGGGAAAGTCTTAATCCACGATATTTTTGAAAATCTCAAAAAGTTTCTTCGCGAGTTTGGGGGATTTAATTTGGTTCCTGACCTCGAGCACGATGTGACCTCTTTCATAATTTAATTGGTCAAAGAGATACCGAAAATTTGCATGCCAAAAATATGCTATTTTTGCTCGGTACTCAGAAGGCAGCGCCCTGAGTGCTAATTATTATAAAAAACCAACATTTTTGTGGCGGAATCGCATGTTATATTCAAAGATGAAGATGCAATTCATGACAAAGCATGTGCTGTCGGAAACTTTTTTATTGAATTATATTTCGAGTTTATTCTAACCTTTGAAGTTTCGGGAAATACCTCGACCATTCCGAAGTACTTACCGTCGCATCCTGAGGAAATGAGGAACGTTTTACATTACCGGTGTACATGCCAAGGAACTCGACTTTTCATGAGACGCGATGCTTTTGTGATTGTCTGCTTTGAGTCGCGTTTTGATTATGGATGTTGACAAACGCGTTTCTTATTCAGGGAAAGGAGAATCAAAGGAACAAGATTCATTTCTTAGCTTTAATCCCATGGAACAGCGGATCAACGCAACAATAATTGACTTTCTTGCTCGAAGTGTCTTCCCGCACTTTTGTGGTTGCGATTGTGAAGTACAGTACTTTACTTGTGTGATTAGAAAATCAGTCGGCAAATATTCATGTAAAGAGAGCCATTATCCTGTTTTAATTTCTTTCTGTATGCGTTTGCCATCGATACCTCGAAGACAGCGAAAAGCCAATGAATGAAGAAACGAATAATCGTCGAAAGTGTACTGTACAGTACTATCAATTGGGCTGACTGACATTGAAGTTTCAAAATGAAGCTCAAATTTGTGTTACACTGTAATGTACTATCCTGGATGTAAGATTTTCTCGAGTAGGATTTGGTACTTCAGAATTTTTCTGCATTGGAAGTTTCTTCTGTTACGTGTTGGTTAGTACGAATATTGCGAATGAAATGACCAGATTTGACTCGTTTTTTTTCCCCTGAGTCGATAAATTTGGGAACTCTAAATGCGAAATATTTGATGTAAGAAACTCTGGCTACTGTCCATTCCTACAAAACTGCATATCCAAAAAAATTCTAGACTAGATCCGAAACTTCGCAGGCTTTTGAAACGTGATTACAGTACTTATAAAAGAACAGTACTGTCTGAAGTAGTTCTGAAACCGGAAGAAACACAGACAAGGTTAAATTCAATTTGCGCCAAAATGAATGCAGTTGAATAAATGTATAAAAATACCTTCGTATCTGGGTTTCAAGCTGAAAAGTTGTGCGCACATTCATCACAAGTGTCTTCCGAACCTTTTTGGAGAAATCCGTCAAGAAAACCCGAAGCTCGCTTCCGCTGAAAAGGCATTTCTTTGGTTGATGGGAATTCTCTGTTCAAGTTCCGCACTGCTGCACTGGAATGAAGAACTCGTAATTCTATGCATAGAAGAATGCACTCCTGGGAAACATTACTCTTTTTTTTTAAACTAACCTCATGCTAAGTAAAGTACTCCTGTACCGGTACAGTATTCCCTTGCTGCTCACCTGCGTCGGGTTGCGAGAGAATAATTTTGTGGTGCCTGGTAACACTGGACATTCAAGAATCGCGCTTGAAGAATTTATTTTACCCGTAGATGTTGAAATAATGGATGTATTTAAAATAGCAATGCTACAGAATATCATTTGCTTTATTTGAGGAATTTTCGCGTATTTTTAAAGTACAGTACAAGTTTGCAACTTATGTTCTTTGAAACTCGGTGAATCGAAGGTGCGGATGCTTTTTTCAGTTGAAGAAATGTTTTTGAAAAGGATTCAATTACCGTGTCGTTGTGGTGAGGAACTTTCCGGTTTCGTGGAAAGAAAAGTGAGCGATATTCTTGGAATCTTGTGGTAGATATAAAATCGAAGTATCCAACGCAGTGAAACTTGTGATGGAAAAAGCTGTTCGGTCATCTTGTGCTTCAGCTTTCTGCGTGGTTTCAACCGTGAAAAATTTCCTTCCCAACGCCCTGAAAATTGTCTCATCGCAGAAAAAAAAAAAACTAAGAGAAGAATGCAACCTCGTGGGAAGAAGTGTCCTGCAGAAGGTCTTAAAGAAATGAAACAAAATTAGGGAAATACTGGCTTTTGTATTGTTGGCGAAGCATTATTTTTATTACTGCGCCATCTCACGGGTTCAACGCGTGACCAATTTCCTCCCCCCGGCCTTGCACGCAATACCCTCACAACCGCCACTCTCAACATTGTTTTCATTTTCCTTCTTCCGAATTTTGTCATCGCAGGTTACATCATCGAATACTTCAGCGGGGATTTGCAGACCGGCTGGTTGTTGGCGTCCTATCGTGTCAGTTCGGAAGTGTTCACTGTCCGGAAACTGAAAGAGAACACTGGCTACCAATTCCTGGTGAGGGCGGAAAACGCCAACGGACTGTCCATCCCGAGTCCGATGTCTGACGTGATTCGCACCAAGGGAGGCGGCGTGGCGGTCCGCGGCGGCCGTCGCGTCGAGCCCGACGACATCCGCCGCCACATGACGGACATTGTGGTCCGCGTCACGAAAGCCACGCCGATCAGCTCCACGGAAATCGAGCTCACCTACCAGGTTGGTCAATTTTTCTGCATCTGCCATTCTGCCCATTTTTTTTTTCTTTCGTGAATAAGGAAAGCGCGGCTGCAAAACGGTTGGTTGACCAGCGATGTGATGTCCAGCAGTTATGCTGACCTGATTGCGGTTTCATGCTTGCGGTTGCTTGAATTTCACGAATACCGGCCAAAAAAAGAGGGAAAAAATCGAAAAATATTCCTGAATTTCGAGCATACATTTCATGGCAAAAAAAAAGTACTGTTGCACAAAGAGAAAATGAGACCCGTTAACGGGAATGATTTTCTTGGAGAGAACATTTTCATTTTCAAATGTACATTACTCATAGAATACGGTTCAAACAATTTATCTTTCAATTGACGAAACAAGAAACTGTGTAGTACTTCCATTCGACATTTCATGGGTGGGAGGTGAGGAAGTTTAAATTAAAATTTACGTCTGCTCGTAGATGTCATATGTTTTTTACAATCGACCGAACAGATGAAACCGCAATGCAACTTATACTCGAATGCTTTGATTATCGGCCGCATCCGATTTATTCGAGGGATGACTGCTGCCAATACTAGGAATATTGCTCGAAAAATGGACGCTATTTTCATGACCTCGGCTAAATTCAGAGTCTGAGAGCGCATGGTCTTCCAATAACATGTTGTTACAGGAGGAAACTAGGAGTTTGGAAACTGACAGGGACTCATGCATAGTTAATGTAGATGCTAGCCACATGATTCTAGATAGAGTGTTCTATTTGCATTTTCGATACGAAGAAGCAGCTTCGACGTGTATAGGAAAAACATTTGTGATGCTTACTGAGGGAGAAAACCCGGAGCGAATCGCAAAGATGGAAAAGTGGACGACATCGGTGAGAAAATTGGAGTCGGGGCGTGTGATTACGGTGGTTTCTTCAAGGCTATTTCTCACGGGACTTTCGACGTCTTCTTCGGCCATACCGAGATTGATTTTATAAGTGCCTACTTTATATATTTTTTTTAAATGAGTAGCAGAAAAATAGGGCGAGAATCTTTCTGCTTCCTCTGCTGTTTTTCGCAATTTCATGCCACGGAGAACATGATAGACAGTTAATATTTGACGTCAATCGCTAACCGGTTGATTTCCGAGCATTTTCACTTTGTGTTCGGAAGCTGTTTAGTGCGAAATTGTTCATGCATATTTGAAGATCTGCATCAATTTTCATCTGTCTTCAATATTAAATCCCTCGGAAATCGTTTTGGAAATTATTTCTGGCTTATACACCAAAATTACCATGGAAAATCAGTAAAGTTCGAACTGATGAGGGACATTTCAATCCGAACAATTAGACGTTCCGGCGGGTAAGAGGAAACTAAAACTTTGGTTTGAATCGTTCAAATTGAAATGATTTGGACAGTTAATGATTTACGGATTAAACAGTTGGAAAATAAATAAAAAAAGTCTCTGCAGTTTTGGTTTCGAACTTTTTTTTATAGATACAAACGCTATGATGGACACACGTGAAATCAATCGCGATTCCATCACACAGCTGCTTGAAATTGAGTTCTCCGAAGGTCAAAATTGACGATTTCGTTCGGCATTCTTGAAGGTTTCGCATTCTGGTTAACATTTACGTCTACAGTTTCTAAGGAATCTCAATCTAATCCGAAAGGAAAATATTTTTGAATTTTCATGGCTTCAAGAAGGTATACTTTTGATTTTCTACATTTAATTGCGTACAATTTCAAAGTAGCTTTCGAGGTGAAATATTTCAGAAAAAAAGAAAAAATAAATTGTTCCGAATGATTTTTAAAAAATATCAATTTCCGTCGTCAGCAAATTTAGATTTTTCGTTGACGGTCGAATGTAAAAACGGACATCTGCAGTTGCAGTCGAGATGAACGGCTAGACATCATTTGCTAATTAGAATTACGACTAACAAGTCTCCTTGCCTAATCATGCGTATTTATTTGATAGCTTTCGAAATTACAGTCAGCGTTCAATCTGAATGGCAGAGTCAGTATGACGTGGAACATGGTACCAAAAGTTGTTCCCATGCCCGGTTCAATCACCAGCAAGCAGTTGACCCGCAAAACAACCCTGCGAAATGAAAATTGGTCAGATAAAACCATTCGAGACAATGTTTCGAAGCAGAAATCACGATACGTAATTTTAAAGAAATGCCTCAAGTTATTATTTTCAGATTTCAGAGGTGTGTGGTTTTATTGCCCATTTTTCGAGGTTCGAAACCATTTTCTTTTCAAAATTATCCATATAAATTGAAAAAGGTTTCTGATTCTGTTCAAAATATTTACTTGTTGAACAGTAATTCAAGGCAATAACTTTTCCATGCGCATTCTGAAGCTGTTGCGAAGTTGTTTCAGTGTACCGTTGCTGCGGGATTTTTTCCCCTGCGGGATTTTCTTTCCGCGGGATTTTTCCCTGCACCTCCTGGAAATACACCCGCAAAAACGAAGCTCCGCATGTGCGCCGGAAATTTTCAAAGGACACTTATAATGCTTCTTCCCAGCATGTTACTCCAAAGCTTTCTTCTTCTTCCCTGACCCTGGGCATCGAAATGGAATGAAAATGTATGGGGGGAAGACCCCCGGACAGTGCTTGCTTGTGTGTCGCTTGCGACATTCCGAGCACTCAATCATCAAGCAACAATCTTTCGGGGCAGATAGTCCCGTGGACTTACATGCGCCTCTCGCACCGTAATTGACGCGACAGAACGCGCAGGAGACTATAATAATAATAATACCCGCGAAGCTTAATTTTCATAATCGTGTTCACTATCTGAAGGGGATTTTTATCTGCCTTCGGATCCGTGAACCTGTCGCCCTGGGGGCTTTCGAAGCTCGGTTTTTCTCGGGGAGTTGGCGTCGAATCGACGCTAATTAACGTCGCGGTGACGCGCGTTGCACCACTTGCGTTGCTCGACGCTGTCGAAGGTCGTATATATATTTTTTTTTATGACGACTACACTCAGACAATGAGGTTTCTCAAGCCCATTTTGGTATTTTCGCAAGCACTGCCCCTTTAGTGCGAGCATTATGTCGGTTTAACTGCTCGTTGAAATTTCGAAAGTCGCGACGGTTTCAGAAAGAGTTCGTGATTTATGTTTTCCTAGTTCGAATTTTACCTCGGCATGGTTTTACCTTTCTGTACTTGGAGATGGTGTTTGTATTGGAAATCAATGCTGTAACGTACATTCATGATTTTGTTCTAATTGTTTCAAGTTGTACCTTAGGATATTCCTAATTTATGAAGACCGCATTTGAAACCGATAATAAATTTATATAATCGAATCCTGGAAGATTCTTGAACAAATGTTGCAGAAGAAAGGAACCAGCGGGTGGATTTACCTTATCTTTTTCAATTAAAATACCAAATTTTGATTTCATGATTCACTCTGATGTCTAGCTGGAACTTGGGTGAAGAGTCTATTCGATTTTTTGTTCTATACCTTTCTTCGTGACGAATGAAAATTGAGCAGCCATCAGTTGAACGACGGGTTTTTTTTTTTACTGCTTTTCAGGAATTTTTAATCATCGGATGTTCTCTTTGTTAATGCAATGCTTTTCTAAAATTGTGCGGAACTTCTCAACAGAGGCATAGTCATATTTTAGGCACATTTATCAATATTAGATCTCTTGATAAATAAGCATAAAAGTAATTAGTATCTTTCTTTAGCCATCCCCCAATGCTCCAAACGACTTCCTCTGGATTTTCCAATTTTCCCTTCCTATAATCCTTCTTCTAATTCAACGCCACTTGGCGGCAGATTCTCAGCTGTCTGTATTTAAAAAAAAAAAAAAAAATTATCAGCAGAAGAGTTCCAGACGTTTTTCGAAAATGTTTCTGTTAGCGAATCATGGGATTTTTTGCCATTGAAACGCTGGATTTAGAAAAATAGTTCTTTGAATTGGTGGTTGTGAAGCTTTTTCGAATTCCACGCATTTCTGGTGACATTTTCTTGAAAATTTTAATGCTTCAGTATATGGATTGCCGTCTCATAATGTGTGCATGTATCCGTTGAAAATTTTGAGTACTTGTTGGAATCGGTGTGCTTCAAGAGGATGGGAATAGAGTGACGAAAAAATGGGTCGCGATTCATTTTTACGAGCGTGGAAACAATAGTTGCGAGTTTGCCTGTCAAGGTTCTTGTCGTTGGCCAAATGGGCACGTTTCCGAACCGCAAATAGTAGTGATGAAACTCTTGGACCGGAGCAATGTGTGAGTTTTATGCGGCTTGACAAAGGAACTTTTTTTTATGTTCTGCTTTTGCGTCACGTTGCATTTCTGGGCGAAGGAAAAAGAGGAGGGACTGGAAGGACGATTTACTGTGCTCAAGAAGTGTGTCGTCATTCGCACTCCTTTTATGATGAACTACTCCTTCAGGTGCTACGTGTTTCCTGCGCTGGAAGTAGCAATTTTTGAAAAGCGTTTTTCCCCACGTAGGATTCCCTGTTTTCTGAAAAGACTTCCTCTGGAGTAGGGTTATTTAGGCATTGTATTAAATCTCTACTGCACAACGGAACTTTGAATAATAGGACTATAATGACTGAATTGCTTCATCAAGACAATGGAACCACGCCGATGATCTCAAATTGGAAACTTTGTATTCCACGACTATTTGGCGTTCGTTACGCCTGTTTCCAACTGCAAAGCAAATTTTAGACGTCTATGTCAAAAAGATAAATGTAAGATCCCGAAAAGTATCGATACCTTTTGGAAATATGGGTTCGGGCGCTGTTTTCCCCCACTCTTAATCGAGATTATACTCCGATTTATACCCTAGAATCGCCTCAAATCTACACTCCTTGACTGATCAAGTGATTGTTTTTATATTACATTGGTTTTTATATGCTGACAGCATTGTATGTGATTTCAGATTACTTGTTTCGCTAATCATACGACTGATGAATTTCCTTAGTGAATTTAAATTATATCTTGCAGTTGAAACCATGACCATATGGAATTATTTGTCCACAATTTATTTTCCAAATACGCCTGATTACGTAAGTTCAGGAAAATGTTGGTTTTCAATAGGTATAACGAGTAAAAATGAAAAAGTGGCTCCGGTTTCCGCTATCGATATAAGCGTGATTTTGTCTGCATGAGAATCGATGTGTAGGTTTCCCTTGCAAGAGTTTTTTGTTCTTTTTAAGAGTCAATTTTTTTCGTATCAATCTCTTTTTTTTTTAGAGTACAGAGCGGCATTCTTGGTCCCGTCTTGAGTTCTTGGGGAATTTATTTTTTAGAAGCCTGACGTTGGACAAAAAAACCGTCTCCGAAATTTTTTGCCGGACGACGGAATTTTCGTCTGCTCCCGTTTCAGTGAATTACAGGCCTTCGATTCGGTCGCGTGTTTTTGTGCGATTTCCTTAGGTTGAATGACTATTTGATCGGCATGTGTGTGTGTGTGTGCTCGAGGGTTGTTCCGCCAATGGCTTTCCGAATGGCGGAAAACTAGCAGTTCCGGCTGTGATTTGCTGCCCTAATGGTCGCACCTAACATGATATTTTTCTCGCCCTCTGCGTGTCATTCGTGTTTTCGAATTTATTGAAATTTCCCCCTCCCTCGCTTTCCTGCTGGAAGAACGCGAACTGAAATGTTCCTCGGAGGATACTTATCGCAGAGATCATTGCTTCTAGGAAATAGCGTGTGATTTTTCCGGAACGCAGAAGACGAAAAGATTTGCAGATGAGGGAAATATGCCGACCGAATGAGTCGTCGAAGTCGGGAGTCGGCCGGACGCGCGCCACGCCTTGTGCATTGAACTTTTTTTCCATGGTGTTTGCATTCGACTGACCGGGAATTATCTCGGCTCCATTGTTCAGAGGCGGTGTTATTGACTCCGATGTTGTTATTTCCCCTCTCTCTCTCTCTCATCGTATTCTTCCCTGCTGTGCGTGGTGAATTATTTGTTCTGCACTGTTCCACCCTGGTCTTGAGGCACGTGTCCTTTTTGGATCATGATTGCAGGCCTCTTGCGGCCCACGGCTCGGTTTCAACTCCGGTGTGGGTAATTCCTTTGATTGCTGTTGTTTGGTCTGTCGGGCGAATTAATATTGGATTCGAAAGTGCCTGTGGATTGCGGTCATGAATCACTTTGCTACACGGCAGGAATTGCTGGTTGTTCCGGGGGAAGCGGGAAGTTCGCTTTTTGCATTATAGGTTTCGAAAGTTTCCCTCCTCGGAAAGCAGGCAGAACTTTATTCCGCAGCAAAGATGAATTTTTCCTCCTAATCTGATTTCCTTCACTGCCAACTTTCAATGGCCAATAAAAAAGGTAGTTCACATTCGTGAAACGACGTCCGCATCAGGAGGAAAACACAGTGGTTTCGTCTTGGAAAATCCTGTGCCCGTATATCGTTAATTGGGTTCAGTTTTCTCAAGTACAATACAATAAAACTCTCGATTTTTTTACGAATTGCATCCGAAATTTGACCAGGTTTTCTGTCGGTTGAGCGCTGAAGAAAGTATCAAAAAGCACAAAAAGATGATTTATTGAACCCAAAAATAGATATCGTCTTTTTGTCCTGGCATTCTCCGAAGTGTTCGGCTGGTTTTTACACAAATCAGACTGCAATGAGATAAATATTTGCGCCAACTCAGTGAACAAAGGTTCGGAGAAGGTTTTTGTAAAAATTGGAAAACTCTTTGTTTCCTTTCAATTTCGAAAAAAGCAAGCCTCATTGCTTCAGGTACAGTATTTTATTCTAGTTAGCTTTGCTGTGTGAATTTTTCTTAACGTCAGGTCAAACAGACATGGTGAATTAGCACAGGTTCATACTTTTCTTTAAAGGAAAAGTATGGATTCCATTCCTTGTAAAAACGTGCAGTGCTTCCTGTAATGAGCAAAAAAATAAGCAAACAAACACCTGGGTTATTGAACTGATGGCATCTTTCCCCGTCTTGTGATACCATGACCGGATCTCATTTCCCCGCGATAAACGGGCAGAAAAATGAGTTGTAAATTTTTCAAAGTACATGCCATCGAAAAGATCGCGCATTTTTCAGCACTGTTTATGACGGCAAGTTCCGGCACCTTTTTACATTTAATAAATATTTTGCCTTTTTTCATTTCTTTTCGAAGAAAGCATAGGAGCTTTTTTTTTTTTTTTTTTGAGTGCCGAGAAGCTCGAGAAGGGCGAGGAAGCATAAAGTTCGCCGCGTGCTTTTGAGTCGTCGGAAAAACGCCTGCACGTGGATTTCCTCTGAGACGTTCATTTCCTTCCTGCTGCCGGCGGAACTGAAAAGAACTCGCGCGAACCACTTTCCTGGGTCGCACAAGGCGGCGCTGTGTTTGTGACGCCGAATCCGGCTTTTAACCCCCACCCATGAAAGCTGCTTTTTTTTTTCTCCTCTTCCTCTCAAGAAGTTTACCACCATGGTTCGTGGTATTTTTTATTCTGCTTTTGAATGTTGAAGAAACGAGAGCACTCAGTGATTCTTGCGTTCTCAACGAGCAACAGGATGTTCTAGACGCGTATATTGGGGACTGACTCGAAGAGCAATAATCTCGATTAATGGAGCGCAACTTCCTTTATATATGTTGTACAGTACAGTGTTCCAAATTGCCGGTCCGCGGGAAAATTTTGTCAACTTGAAAAATTTATAAAATGTAGCAATGAAGTCAGTTATCATTATTCGAGGTTTTGGAAAGACAATGCCAGTTGAAATTGTATGATGTAAAATAAAATGTGGCTTTTCTCTCAACAACACTTCAGATAACTTTCGCAGGCTGAAATAAATTATTTCAATTTTTCTTTTTGATATACCTTTCTTCAAGCCCACCTTTCTAATTTGTGATGACATTCAGCTATAGCTGGTTGATTGGTGCTTAACTAGATTTTTGAAAAATAGCAGAAACTCTTGAATACCTGCCATATAAAATCTTTCGAAAAAAACTTTTGTGAGTCTGCAAAAATGTTATGAAACTTTGCTGGTCCGCAGAAAATGTTTTGGGAATTTGCCCGTCCCCGGGCCAAAAAAGGTTGGGGAACACTGCAGTTTTTAAGGCTTACTTTCTGAATGCTGTAAAGCATATGAAAACCGTAGAAGCACTACGATCCCGAGCCTTACATCTAGAATATAGTATTGAGTGAAATACTGTATATTGAAGCTCCGATTCGAAAGAGAACAATCATGAACCGAAGCGTTTTCGTGAACTGAAGTGCGCTCTTGTCATCGAAACTAACCTGATTTGACCGGGAGAAATTGATTGATCCATCATTTGTTCTCATGGAATTGCTACTCATTCCCGCAATTGCGAAAAGCACTGTCATCTTAGAAAATTCGTTTCTTTGTTATCGGTGAGATTCTCCACACGACATGGTTGATTGAAGAATGCGTTGACGTACAGTATTTTCAACTGGAATTTAGAGGCGGAAGAAGAATGCGCTTTTTGCTGATTACCAGAACAGGGTATCAGCCGAATGTTGGCAAATAAGAGTCCTTCTCGATTGGAAAGTGCACACAAATAAGAGAAACATTTTTGAGACTTCTCTGCGTTTCTTCGTACTTTACTCACAATGAATGCTGAGGAAAGACGGTGCGAAAAATAATATCAATATCAATTGTGTGAAAACCCGAGAGTCCAGCTCTTATACATAAAAAAAAAAAATTATATTTAGGAAATGCACCAAGAGCTTCGATTTTTTTTAAAGATTTTTTGCTTCTTAGCTCCTGGCAGAAAACATTTCACGCGAAAGAAACCAAATGATCCGAGAGCCAATCATATAATATCACATTTTTTAAGAGGGGTTTTCAAGTTTCGCTAGTTTTCTGAGTCTTCAACCTCAAGTGTCTGTCAAAATCCTCCGAACTATTGAATTGAAGGAAGACCCTTTTATGCGAGTTTCCATCAATGCGACTGAGTCTGACATATTTTTGCTCATCCTTTGTCATGGGTTGACTGTTGCCTTGGCCGAAATTGCTGGCATTGAAATAACTTACGAGTTAACTGCGGAAAAATTCTGAAAACCCTTTATTATGGAAGGTGTACGTTATTTTCCGGTCATGATGATACGATTGAAACGTCCTACATTTCGACATCAAACGAGTAAAAGTTGTAACCTTGGTCAGGAGTTAATCAAAAATTTTTCTGCGCAAATTTGAAATTTAATTCGAGACTTTTACAGCAGAAGTACGAGATTGACAACCAACCTTCGAAGTGGTCGTAACGTGATGATGTTCTGGTTCATGATTTTTTTTTCAATGCGTAGAATTCTTCACAATTTTTTTTTATAATTTTGTCTTCCGCGCGGAAGTATAGTCGCCGGCTGTCAGTCCATCCGCTTTTTTTCGTTCTTTTTTTTTCTTGTGTGCGTCGCAATTTTTTGAAGAACACTTCTGAGAATTTACCGAAATTTTCTAGGGCTTCAAGAAAAATTCTTTATTTTCGCAGCTCAACCGTGCTCTTTCATACGTTTTTGAGTGCCATTTTTCTTTCTTATCTCTTGTGTCGGGGACGTCTGCAGATGGTTTTTCTTTTTTTTTGCGTCTGGGTTTCGGCCGGCGTCTCTGTCTTTCTTTGTGGGTTCTCGCAGAAAATAGGAATCCCAGGTGCGATGAGACCGACACTCAGAGCACGTCGATGACGTTGAGAAAACAAACAGCTCGGTTGCTGCGCCGTCGATTTGCGGACTAAACTAGGGGGAACGAAAAAAGAAGGGACAAAGGTGTGTGTGTGTGTGTGGACCGACACGCGTCATTGAGACGCTTGCTGCGTTTGCTCAGCCGTGATGGAGTTCCGTAGTCACGTTCTGTTTTGTGCGCGACTCTTGAGAACAGAAGTACTTTACATTATTAGAGAGAGGCCGAATTACATGCCGTCAATTGAATGTGATTTCATGCTATTACATTTTTGGTAGAATTCAGAGATGAAATGAGAGCTGGCTGTTGTGACAGACAAGGTTTTCCGACCATCTGATCACCTCAAGTCCAGCATTTTAATTTCTGTTGCCCACATTTTTACTCCGGTGCCAGACTGGTGCGAAGGAGGGGAAAAAATGGCATGTATTTAATGCACTTCATTTTGAATAACTGAGAAGCATTTCACGCCCTGAAAAAAAAAAATGCTGTTTTATTTAGGTTTTACTGGTTGTCATTGATTTTGTCGTCAGTTTTCTAGTGAATGAATATACGGTAGTACTGTACTATAATTCGAGAAATAAATACTGTGTTGACTATTGAAGAAGTCCGAACATTTATTTAAATTTCAAGACACTACCCTGAATAAAACGCTGAACCGAATGTGAGCACTGCTCTCCGGCACATTCCTGAATTTCGATTTTCACCTCATCCTTATTTTCGCTATCACTGTAATTCTTTCGCCACGGATCCTCAGTTTACTCAACCGTTAATTTCTCCAAAGACAATAACACCCGTCTTAAAAGCGATGAGCAAAAATTGCTAATCGAAATGCTTTAATTGATTTTTCATCATAAGAAACCTACTTGTAAAACGGCAGTACTGTTTTTCCAGTATAGTGAGTTAATATCAATTATCAATGCTGTAATAATGAAATTTCAATTTTATTTTGCGGGAAACACGGTATCTATTTTTTATGTTGCTTTACGCCCAGTAAAACAGAGTACAGTATAGCTTTGCCTTTGTTTGTTTTCCAATTTAATCCTTCTAATTTTTTTTTATGATTTCGGTGATATGAATCATTGAAAATTTGAAATTTCGCGTCAATTTTGGTGAGTCTCGTAGCAGAACGTTTCCGCAGGACGGCCTGCTCTTGTTTCTGCGCATCTTTCGAGGATTTTGGCACACGGGTGTCAGCGTCGTCAAGGAGGCCTTTTGTGGGACCCGTTTTGCGTCGCGTGATGGGTCCTGAAGGCTCCAGTATTCCAGGCGTCTTATTTTGCTTCGCCCTTTTTGACGGATTCGTTTGCTGTGCGATGCCTCCTGGGTTAGCGATCCGTGGCGACGCGGAGTCTTGCATATTTGGGGGTTTTCGTCGTGGGTTCGTGGTTCGACGGATTCCTTGTCGGCGCCATCAGGCGTACCTTTTATTTATTTTTTACATTTTCCATGCGTTTCCTTCAATATGGATTGAGGAATATGAGACGCGGCGCTTCGTTTGATCAGGCTTGAGAAGGAATTCGGTCGGAACGCGTTTTTTTTCTTCTTTCTCGTGGAATCAATGCGCTACCTTTTTTTTTTTTCCTATGGATTTCATTTGGCTTTTTCGACGATTGTCAAAGGGAGAGGTTTTTCGGAAATTTTGCGCCCAGAAGAAGCCCGTACGTTTCCTAATCGAGACTTTTCGAAGAAAATCGAATCTCGACTATACGGGTTAGTTATGAAATGACTTTTGCTGAATTTCGCAGATAATCGGAGAGCCAAATCGCGAATTCAATGCAGGTCTGAAATTGTATTCCTTTAGTGACAATTTTAATAATTATGAAAAGCATTGCATTTCTCGGGGGGATTAACCTGACGATGGAAAAATTTGAGCAGTTTAATAATAGGTTATTTTGTATGTTTTGAATACTGTACTTTTATAGCTTCCTGATACTCAAATCTTGCTTTTTCCGTGAAGATTCCAGTAACTTCCAATTGGTTTTCATGACATGATTTTTATATCGACTTTTGGAATGGAAAACGGCGTTTGTCTGATCTCAAAGATGATTTATTCGGCATATTCTGTGATCAGTCGGGTTGAATTTCCATCTTACCTGCAAAACTTGGATGGAAAGTGAAGAAAGCCCTTCTCAACCATTTTGCTTCTTTTCGATGTAGACTTAATGCCTTTTTGATGGAAGCACGTGGCACATCCAGAGGTTCCTCTAGAAAATTGCTGGATATGACTCCGCCCGCTTGTTTAGAAATGCATCAGTGGAATTGGCATTTCGTGGAACTGCGTGCAGGTCTGAAAATCCGAGAATGCCTGAGGCCTTCAACTCCATTTTTAGAATTGCTTTTCTCTTGAACATAAGACCGTAGCCCGTATACATGAACATGGAATCCACTTTTCCACGAAAAATGCGCAGAAAAATCATGGACTGTAGCTGCGGGCTGAATTTGGATCGAACATTGGGTGCTCCCAAGGAGCTTTATTGTGCACGGAATGGAGAAGGCAAAAATCCTATGAGATTATTCGGATACGCCGTATTTTGCGAGCGGAATGATTAAATTTGCTGCAGAAATTTAATTAACTGCGTTTCACGGGGAATCCGAAATGTTTCATTCCATCCGAAGTATTTCATCCTGAGAATAGCTGTAACTTTCTTATTTAGCGACTGTTTTTCCCACGAAATGCAGTTCCATTCTTCAGCCTTTTTCGATTGTTTTGCCTTGCGTTTGTTCAGTATGCGAAGTATAGTACTGTACTCGGATTTTTGTTCACTTGGGGTTGATTTCCAGAGCAGCTTCCCACGTGAAAATTCGCATTACTACAACGACCAAGAAAATTTTGAACACCCGTGAATCTGATGTTGTTAAAATTCGAATGATGTTTCTTCGCTTTGTGTGCAAATCATCACAACATTTTTATTTTGAAAAAATAGCGTCAATCCGAACGACTTCAACCTCAATCCTTTTGTGGTACATCATACTGATTTTTTACGTGTCGAAACCTAAATTTCGTTGCATAAATTGTTGTAAGTGTTTGCTTTCAAGTACTGTACTGTACTGCATTGTACTGTATTAGGAATGCTCCCTGTCTAAGTTTGAATTGTGGGGGTCAGTTTTAGCTTGCCTAGACTTTGCTAAGAATCTATTCGAGTGAGCCTAGGTCAAAGGGCATCAGGTTTTCAGAAGTTTCCTGCGGAACGACCGGAAAGGATTTTCAGTAATTCGCTGCTGCTTGCATCTTGGATTTTGAGTGATCAATCCAATGAAATTCTAAGAAGAAATCACCGTTAGTCTTGTAAAATGTTTAATGAGGATTTTTCATCGCAAAAAAAGAAAACTTTCGCTTCTGGATTCAGAGGTTTGTTTTCGTGTCGAAACTTCCCGTTTGGACGGTTGTGCTTTGTCATGCCTTGCGTCTGCCGCGTGCGCTTTGCTGTTTTGTTTCGCTCTCTGGCTGGTGGGTATTTCTCAGACACGCGCATCTAGTCACTGACGGGGAAAACAGGAAGTTTCGATCACGCTTTTGTGGTCTTTTTTTTAATCAAATTCTTTTGGCTCTGTGGTTTAAAATAGCGTTGTTTTGGCATTATTTTTTTCTTGGTATTGTACTACGAATTGAAGGGTCTCAGGTTTTCATATCACTCATCTCTCGGATTCCTTCTGTGTGATAGCGGGAACAGAAATCGAAACTTTTCTTTGAAATTACCCGGTATTACGTTTTCAATATTTCGAAACAAATGGCGCTAGATTCTTAGGCCACGAGTATATTTTTCATTGTAAACTGGACCATTGTGGACTCCTTTGAAATTTTGAAAACATCGAATTAGTTTTTTTTTCTCCCAGTACCAGAAGACCTATTATGTCTTGCATTACATTTTTCTATTACGGTCAACCATTCAGAATGAACCCCATTCATATTTACTCGGGATTTTTTTCACGTATAATACAGTATGTTGAAAATAATTCTATTGTTTATTTTATGAATTCTATACTTTTGATGAAAAAAACGAAATTCTCCTNTTTGAAAACATCGAATTAGTTTTTTTTTCTCCCAGTACCAGAAGACCTATTATGTCTTGCATTACATTTTTCTATTACGGTCAACCATTCAGAATGAACCCCATTCATATTTACTCGGGATTTTTTTCACGTATAATACAGTATGTTGAAAATAATTCTATTGTTTATTTTATGAATTCTATACTTTTGATGAAAAAAACGAAATTCTCCTGCATTTTAACTAACAGATCACAAATTTTCAACTATTCAATTTAGAAATATGGACCATTAATGGCGAATTGAAAAAAAAAACTTGGACGCATCTTTGTTTCTGCAAATATGAGCAAGGGAAATAAACAGCTAAATATATTCATCTTATGCAAAAATCCGAAAATCGATTGTATGTATGCAACAGCTGGTGCAGTATTTTTCCCTACTGCTTGTGACTGAAATCAACAGTTTGAAACGACTCGAGATTGCTTTTTATCACATCCGATCGAACATTCGTGAATATTCTACTTTCGGGAAAACTCGGTAATCTATAGTGCATTCTAAATTCTCCTGCATTTCTGTTTGTGATATAACGGATCGCAAAGATGTAATGCTTGCACCTGTAAGTCTTTTGTGGAATTCTCGTGAAACTTTATTAAATCCATGGATGACGAGAAATTTGCGGACGTATGCATAGTGTACAGCATTTGTCCCTCGTGTTCGCGACTAATCTCAGTCGTTGGAACACCGCTCCCCTGATTTCTAGCTGCTGGCAGTAGTGAACTTCTTACGAGGAAAAAAAGCAAACGATGCATGGGGTACAAGATCGATTGTGTTCCCTCTTCATCATAAGCTATCGTGCGACAAACAGAATCCATGCAAGCACGTTGTTTTGAACGAAGGGTGGAAATGAAGCTGGCGCATGCAAAACAGGGTCTTCGGGGTCTCGAAGCCGAGTTCTGGCGGCAAGCCTACCTGTCACGTTCACTGATTCGCCCGATTCGTTCGCCTTTTTCTTCCGCCCTCGTCATCTCGTGACAAAGCAGATAAGAGATTTTTGCACACACACGCACACACACACAAAAATGCTCGACGGAAAAATGTGCGTGTGAGCTGAGGGTTTTTTTTTCTTGCGTTGAGCCTGCCTTTGGGCGAGTATAGGATGAAGAAAAAAAATAGGAGAGGTTCAGGAGCATTTGCTGACTGGGATTCCTGGCTGGGGTTTTATTTTTGATGTGGTAACGAGGGGCTAGCAAGAACTGCATAATGCGTTGAGTTTTGAAAAAAAAAAAACCTGCGTCAAAATTTGTTTTGGCTGACCCTGAATAATGCATCGAAGATTTAATCTTCGAATTTCTTGGGGAGCCTTAGAAATGCTGAAAATTCGCGATCAAGCGTTGACATGTTTGGAATAAAAACTGATGGCCAGCAAGGTACAATATTTTTGCTTGAAAATGTTCCCCAATTCGTCTGCCTTGCTAACGTGGTGTCTCAATGTGGGAAGATTGAACTACCGTATTTGTTGAAAGTTTTCGATAAGTTTCAATTGACATCAAAATAGAGCATGGACATCGACTACTGTATGAGGAATATTTTCATTATTTGAAACGTGATGAAATTATCATGTTTTTTCATGAAACGGTTTACAGTCTTGCAACATACCCGCATGAGGAAATGCCGGAGATTTTCTTCTAATTTCATCAGCGATTAAACTGAGTAAACAAGGATTCCATTTTCTAATTCTGAAAATTTACTGTCTACTCATTCCGCGGCCCGTCAGTGCGGTTGAATTCCAGTTCTATTGGGTTTTCAATTTTTCTTTTCATATCCACAAATTTGACGCATTTGCACACCTGTTTTCGTATTGCCAGTTTTGAACATGATCAGACTCACTTTGAGGAGGGTGAAATACTAATAAATCGCCTGTTCATGTTTGAATTTGTTTGGGTGACACCTTCCGGTAGTCCATAATAAACTGATGAATGACTTTAATAAATTGCGGTCATCTCTGGTGTCGACTAGTAGGGCAGTAACAGATCCAAAAAGCTGCGTACGATCGTGATTTTTTAAATACTCAATTCCGGGGAAAATTAATAGGCGTATATATTTGAGGAACGTCTAAGTATTGGGTGGCACCATCATTGAGGTCTAATGAGGCCACGGCGAGACGGCATTTTGCGGAAAATTTTCGAGTCGTCGGCTCGGATTGATGAATGACGCGCGTCTGTCGAGGGTGCACAAAATGGCCCGTTTCGCTGATCGTAGCGGGAGGATTTTCCCATGGCCTAATTGAGTTGTCGACTGACTGCGGAGTTGTTCATTTACCTCCATTCCCGACCTATTTTCAGTTTTTTCCCTCTTAATTTTCCTCCATTCCATCACATCCCCCCCCCCCTTTTTTTTACGGGTTACGATGAATGGCGGTTGAGGACGGAATTCTCCGTGATCGATGGCATGCCTTCGAAACGGAAGGATAGGCGACGCTGAGTTTATTTGTGGAAATGTTGTTGAAAAGGGGTTGCAAGGTTCCTGAATGTCTCCAGAATCCCGTCCCTGGTTTTAAAAGCAGGTTCATCAAATTGACATCCGATTGCGTATTTTTCTTTTCTGAATTTCCCTTCCTTTTTTACTCAGCAACAAGGCCTTCTTTGAATTCTTGTCAACTTCTTTATTTCTTGTAGTCGATGAATAAAATGTCTAAGCTTAGTCGCTGCGTTTGTGACGTGGAACCAGAAAAGTTTCCGTTTACTTATTCGTGGGTACGGTAATGAGGGGTTGATGCATGGATAAAAACTCCATGAAAGAAGTCAATAAAAAAATAGAACAATAAAGCTTGATTTTTCAGTTTAAACGCTCGAAAATGCTTCGCTCTCGACATGAATAAAAATAAACAAAAAACAGGATCCTCACTAGTCCTACTTGAAAAATGAGTGTTCAAATGATCTTTTCAAAAATGCATCTAGGAATCTTATGGCATGTTTAAAACAAAACAAAAAAAAATCAATCCGGATCCTCAGTTTTCAAAGAGAAATACTGTCATCATTAAGGTTGTGATCTTTCATTCGTTGAAAATTATAACGTGAACGGTGGGGTTTTTTTTTTTTTTTTTGCTGACACCCGGTTATATCCGAGTTCCATCTGACGGATTCTCAATCTCAATTACCCAATGCTTTTACCTGATTAACTTATCTAACGACTCTTCTCCGCGCAGCTGCTGGACTGATGTCCAAAAGTACCTTCATTAATGAACCATATTGCCTGGATTAACTTCCTACGGCGTTGCTGGAATTCTGACCACTGTGTGAAATAGACGGCGAATATTCAAAAGACGTGCGTCTTTTACTGATGCTTTAGTGCGACGATCTGAAATATTTTTTCTTGTGAATTGATAGTGGTTTCCATCATCACTCCACATTGCTGATTTTTTTTTTTTTAACTGTACGTATTAATTTTTTTTTCTTATAGGTTCGTGGGCAATCGGACTTTCTTGAAGGCTTCTTCGTCCAACTGAGGAACATGAACGATTCTTCGTCGGAGTTCAAGACGGTGCCACAGCCGGATCAATTCGTCGGAGAAGCAGAAAACTTTGATTACAACAATCGGGTTTTAATCCCTGGCTTGGAAAAGTTCTCGGCTTACCAATTTTTCCTCATTCCGTTTTTCGATGCATTCCGCGGAAGGCCGTCGAACTCAATCGTCGCCCAAACCCTGGAAGATGGTGAGTCTCGTCTCCATCAGTGTCTCTTTTTCTATGAAGGGGTTCTCAAAAGTTTAGAAAATCATCGGCGTATCTCGGATACACGATTATTGAACTGGAATGTATTTTTCAGTTACTTGTCGGCGGTTTACAAAAAAACAAAGCCTCCCGCATCATGAAGTATAAACACGAATTAATTGAAAATTCGGTGCGTGTACCGAAAGAATTCTTGACAGAAAAGGGCAGATGCGATCAATTTTCAAGAATTTATTAATGGTTCGTCAGTCACAAAATCCTGAATAGTGTATATTGAAAAACCAGCTTAGCGAAAAAAAATTTGCGCTATCAACTACAGTATTTCTTGGGCGGTTTGAATTTTTTTTATCGTAGAATGAGCGTAAAGTAATATTCCTGTTCAGGAAAACAAGACCTCATCTGGATGGGTTTTTCTGAGTGAAGCTGTTGAAAAGAAAGTTGCGAACTTTTCGACAAGTTCTTAAAATATTTTTTCATTGCGAATGCAAGCGCAAATTCGAGTAAGATGATCATCACTAACTGAAAAACGAAAATTTTCTCGACATTATTTTTGGTTTGAAAATTTCTGAGAAATTCTTCTCATTACTCTCCAGCTTCATGCCTTCGTGGCATAATGGAGTACTGTGTTTAACAAATAAAAAGTGCAAAAAGGAGTAATTGACCATAATTTTTTATCCGCTTGCAATAACAATTCGTTGTCGATTTAACGGACTTTTGTAAACTCCTCTTAAGTTCGGCGCTGAGCTTGTTTTTGAACTTTGCCTGTTCTTGAATTTTTGTTTACTTGTTTTAGACTTTTTTTCGTTTATTTTTTCATTTTTTGCGTTGTTTCACTGAACGGAGGAAGCGTTTGGTGACGATGGATGGAATTTGTCGGGGGGAGTGAAAACAGGCTCAGTGAAGCGGTGCTGGCGCCCATCAGTTCACGTCAAGGGGTTTAAAGCTACGTGGGACACGGAAAGTTTCGGTTTCGCAGAATCGGAAAAAAATATATATCTCAATTTTTAGAACAGTTCTCATGCTTTGATGCTTGGAAGGAAACTGTTCACATCAGTACGTGTTAAACTGTAAATTGTCAACGTCTTGCTCTTCACGAGTGAAACCATACGTTTAAGATTTCCTTCCGAGTTTTTGCTCGGGTCTGTTTAGTGCATCACTGGTATTCTAAATGAAGATTTTCAGCTTGATCTTTTGTATTGTTTATGCGTGATGGTTTTATTCAACGTGAAAATCTTTTGGAAATACCTCGTGGACGCAGATTTAGTCTTTTTCCGTATGACAATTGTGTTGGGGTATTTTTCTTTTGAAAAAAAAACTTACATATTTCACCCAGACGAACTCTCTAAAACTGTATAAGAATTCTTAGGGGAACCAAAAATACTTATCTTGCAGAAAATAACCCTTTGAAAAGAGTCCTACTGAATTTCAGATTTTTTTCACTTTTAGATTTTCAAACTCCTGCTCACAGATTTTTCACGAGCTTTTCCGATTTTTCCTCTTCGGAACTGTAATTGAAGCGTTGAAAATTATCCTGTCTACGAAACAGAAGCATAACGTGTTTCCCACCTTGAATTTTCGGGTTCATTGGTCGAACTGTTTAAAACAAATTTAATCAGAACAGACGATCGAGTGCAGTTGTTATTTTGAGTATGCTTAAAAAAAAAAATCAGTCAGCATCAGCCTCGTTCCTCATCCGTCATTTTCCGAACACGCACGACGAGGAATGCTATCGCGCGTCGTGTAGAACACCGCTGGTTGTTCGACTTCTGTGGTGTCTCCAACAAAATAATAAAATAGAAACAGACAAAAGATCACGATAGAGAAGAAGAGAACCGAATGTCTAACGAATGAATAAACATCGTAGATGTTCGTGGTTGAGCACAATCCAGGAAAAACGACAGCAACTTGCAAACGAGGAAATATCGCGTGCGTTTCTCGCGAAGTCAGAGCGGCATGAAGTTGGCATCAATCGATCAAACGTGATCAAGTTCTGTGACAGAAAATAAATGCGAAGTCACTTTGTCTTGATTTCCTCCCGTTTTTCTTCAGAGAAAAAAGAAGAAAGAACGACTTCTACTGCTGTCCTCTTTTCATCTGTCATTTCCTTTTTCACATTACTAGCTTTTTTTTCAACATATCCTGCTCTGCGTCTGAATTTCTGAAAATTCCAAAACTTGATCTGCGTTTTCTTTCAGCTTTTCTCTGAAAATCACACCGGTTTTACGTTAGAATCTCCCGTCCTCAAATAAGACTGGATTATCATCTAGATGAGTTTATTTTCCGTTTTTATTTAGGAATTCAAGCTTAATGTGGAATTTGAAGAAAAGTGAATTTGAACTTCTGCAGGCAAGTCCATCACGGAAATGAAGGGATGGGCGTGGGTGAAAGGTTTTTTTATTATTATTCAGTTAGGGCTTTTCCTCAGACTGTAGTCCGAAAATAGTGCCGAGACACATTTCACGACTAGATCTTATTCCACAGATACACGGCGGAAGTCCATCAAATTTAATTGTTATTTTGCAATTATGCCGGGAAGAGGTTCTTGAGCTATTCTCATCGTCGCCCGTTCGTCTCAAACGCATGCTCTCATCTCACCTTCAGTTGAAAGAACAAAACGCAAAGTTCAATCCCAAGTGCGAGATTCTGTTTGTTTGGAGTCTGGCCAAATACGGATTAAGTGAGAACTTACTGGATGAAGTCTCACGAGGGCTTGTCGATCCCATGGGCACCCAGCAAATGGAAAGACCATGTTGAAGGTTGATTGTCCATCCGTATTCCAGAGACTAAACGCCGGCTTTCTCGGCTTATTCGCCCACGGTCTTAGTCTAATGAGAACCAATTACGGAGATTTTTAACTCGGATCGGATGGGTTCATCTCGAGCGTTGGCGTGTATACGTAGTTTCTCGTAGTTGCCTTATCGCTGGTTTAGAGCTTGTTGGCTTCATTTCGTCGAACGCCCTCCCACGTAAATACGCGCAATCAGAACAAGAAACGCCGGGAAAGAACGTCTATTATTCTTTATTGGTCCTTTTTTTAGTAAGAATCGTTGCACAAGTGAAATCGAGTTACTTCATGCGTTCGTTCATCGAAGAAAAAATATGCCCATGTGTAGATTCGACGAAACTGAACCCTGCATTCCCAGCAAGTTAAACCGTTCCCGGCAACGTTAGGAATAATTCCAGATTTCCTCTTAAATTAATTCGACTTCAAAGAATTTCGTAATTATATTTTTAAACTTTGGAAGGTGATTTCATTAAATCGTATGATCTTGTAGGCTTTTTTACAACTGCGAATATGTGGCAAAATAATTTAGGGAAGAAGGAGAAAATGAAAACAAAGGGAAAAATGAACTCCTCAGAGAAATTTAGTGAAGTACAAATGGGAAGAATGGTTCTCTTCGGATTGGGCTTATTATCTGAGCAGGGCTTTTATTCAGAGAAGTGATGATATTATCGATAGAGGTTGACTCAATGAAGAGGTTTTAGTTTTTTCGCCTTTATTTAACGATCGATTGCGCCTTCGATTTTTATGTAGAACTTTATTTTTTCGAATTTGTACAAAAGGTGAACTCATGGCATTTGTTAACGAGTTTTTTTTTTCATTCCTGGAACGCCTGTTTTTTTTTTTTCACCGCAATTTTGTAAGAGTTTAACTGTACCCATAGCGTTTCCGATGCATTAATGGTTGCAGTGTTTTCTGAGTTATGTCCTTGAATGCATTTGAAGATCACTTCGTATGTCGAAGAAAAACTGAACAATTTCTTGCCTTGTGGAGAAAGACAAAGTCTTGTCCTTGGGTGATGAGAAAATTGTAAAAAAAAAAAACAAGGAATAATTGACAAATTGCGATGAAGAGTCCCTCTTGCCTTTTCGTGTACTGTACTGTACTCGGTTTTGCAATGAAACCGACGGAGTTCGCAAATGTCGAGGAATAGCCACGAATTTTTGCACAACCTGGGATATTGGATCATGAATTTTCAGCAGCTGCAATAATGCAACTTGTAATCCGATGGTTCCAAATGTTTTTAGTTCAATTTGTTGGATTTAGCTTGAAATTTAGATTCTTTGGAGGAAACAATGGAGACTCCTACTGCTCTGAATTTTTTTCTCGGGTTGCTTTCTTTCCTTCTCAGAGATTAAGTTTCATGAGGATAAGTTCTTCCATGAAGAGCAATACGTTTAGAGATGTACAGGAATGTCACTAATATGATTTCGGGTCAATTTCCAAAATTATTTTCAGTTGTTTAATGTCATTTTCTGATATCCGATTATTTGGGCAAGTGTACCCCGTTTTAAGCCCCATGATCCGAGTTCTTGTGTAGTTGAGGACCCATGTATTTTCGGGTAAGTTTTCTATTTTTCTGTTTTAGCTGCTCCCCATAAAAATTTAGCTCTTTGGGCTCGTCCTAAGGAAAAAAATCGTTTTAGGCGGGCTCTCAAAGTTTATCATCGCTATTCGAATCCGAGTACTCATCAAAAAGTCTTCTTTCCTCGACGTGCTCTTCTTCCAGTCAATTCCGATGAGTCCGCCTACGTCGTCGTTCACTTCCATTGGTAAAAAAAAAAAGATCGCAGATAAAACGAGTAACCCGGTGAAGTCTGAATGGTAAAAAAAAATAAAGAAAAAAGAAACAGTTTTTCGCACATCGATGAAGTGCGTTCCTCGGGGCTCTACTCGATGCATTTCCGATTCCTGTAGAGGCGAGTAGAATCCTGATTAATCCCAAGTTCGTTCTTGGCGTGGAATGGAAAAAGTCGCGCTCTCGTATCCCAGGCTTTTTCCTTTTCGTTTCTCTCTGTGGGAGATTTGTCCGTGAAGTTGGCGTCAATCTTCGTCATGAGCTAAGGTCAAGAGCGACGTTTCGGTGCGTTTCTGTGGGAAGTCCGGAGAAAACCTGCAGTTTTTATTTTTTTTAAAGGAGCGTATTTTACGTGATCAAGTAAAGTACAGTACACGACATTACTCAAGGAATCCGCCTTGTGAAACATAAATTGTGAATGGCTGCTCTCGTGAATCCTTGGTACAGTATTTCAAAACATAATTTTTCTCCTAAAGTTCGATTTTACTTTTCAAAAAAATGATGTTGTTGAGCACTAGTGGAACACATTCAATAAAAATATATTCCACAGGTCGCGATTCTAAAATTTCCCCTCATCCAACATTTATTTGGTTTTTTACTGTGCAGTTGTACTCAATTTGACTTTACCTGAGGTCAACCTGTGTCATTCCGAAAGGCTCCGTTGGACTAGCTTGGGTCCAGCGAACATAAACTCACAAATCACTGTTAAATGCCGTACTTGAAAAATAAAATGCATCACAAAAATAATTTGAATTTATTGTACAGTACTGTACTAAACCTTTGCTGTTCCGAAATTTTGCATTTGCGTTTCGAAAATCGATAGACGCAAGAATATTTTCAACGCCAGGTTTTCCAACAGGTGATTTATGTTGCCAGACTGGAACTAATATTCAGCTGTCGATACTTGACGAATCGCAAATATAAAACCCGATTTGATATGCGACTTTCAATGGGCATCGTACGTCTTCCTCAGGATGCTATTTTGAATACAATATTCTCTGCTTATCTATTAGAACTTCACCCTCGTCTTTACTCGTATAGCGTGCATATAAAAAAAAAATCACTGAAGTCTGTCAGCAGATTGCGTTTGTAACTACTGATGGGTTTTCAGATTTATGGTTTTTCGGAAATCAGTGACCATGAAAATTCCTCAGTGCTGGGTTCGAAAACAATCGCTGAATTTCAGGGAATGTCTATTTTAAAAAATCAGGCGGAAACCCCACCCAGAAGAAAATTTCAACGAAAAGCGTTGAGACGAGTATAAAACATTGTAGAAAATCGTCCGAGAGAAGAGAGATCCTTCAGAAAATACAGTAACCGTATAAAAAAAAAGAACAGACTCTGAAATAAATCAGCAAGCTAAGAATACCTTCCAGGTGATGAGCACGTCGGCAAAATTCACGCAAGAGGGGAAAAAAATTTACCCTTTTGGAAAAGCGCCTGGGATGGAAAAGACCCCGGCAAAAATCATCCTCGAGAGAAGCTCTCTCTCTCCAAAAAAAAAAAGCTTTCTGACTTGAACAACCCCGGAGAAAATCTCAATTTTAACGTATCCATTTAAAACCTGAACCCATTTCCTCGGGGATCAAAGGTGCCCTTTTCTCAATCGAATCAAAAGGTAACCCATCTAAGAATTGTGGCGACGCCCAGACGCGGCTGGGTTTGTCTCGCCATCCCGGAAGGATGACGAGCGCCGCCGTGGGGGAAAATCGGGTTCGTTTATCTTCGTCTCACTGTAAGTCGGTTTCCTTTTTCGTGTTTTCTACCGCTGGCGTTACTGTATTTTCTTCTTCTTCTTCTTCTTCTATCGTGTAAAATGTCTTCTTCACATCGTCGGAAGTTTCCGGTGTGTGTGCTTAGCATGTTCGACGTTAATGACGCCGAAGATGTGCTTGCTCTCCGCGCTCGGGCCCGCCCTGACGGCGCTCCATCACTCGAGTCCGCAAATACGTAGTATTCACTGCCTAAGCCTTGTCGAAAAATCCAATGCCCCTGGGCTAATGCAGTAGGCATGGGTACAGCGAACAGGTTTCCCTCTTTCGTGTCGGTGCCCATTTTCCAACTCGCTCCTGGAAAATTGAAAGAAGCCTTGCAAGATTGCATATCGACTCGTGAAGTTCGCCAGTTCCGGGTCGGAGAGCGAACAGCACTGTGAAGGAATTTTCTGGAATCAGTTTACAATTTCTAGGAAATGGCTTGTTTCTCCTGGTATTTTTTAATTTTGCGTTGGAAGGGACCCCTATCAATCTCGAAACATTTACTTTTTCAATCCCAGCGAAATTTTCTGTTGAATTAATTTGGGAAATGTAATTGAAAACCGATCTGGAAAGCCTTGCGGAATAGTCGCTTTGGCTTCCGGTGAGACCGTGTGTACTGTTTCAATATTATTATATCTTTTTTGCATTCGGGAAGGAACCGTGCAGATTATCCAAGCTGAGGCACGTGTTTCTGCGAGGTTCGATCTTCATTTACCATTTGCCTGCTAAAATTTGTTTCATTTTCTTCTTATACATGTCAGCAGAGAAGCACCCAGAGAAATACCTATGGTCAAATATTATGCGTTGTAAATTTACTAAATTCAGTTCGTCGTTTCTGGAATTTTTTTTTCTTCATCGGGCATTGCAGGGTTTCAGAAATACTGCATATTCCGACTACTCCATGCTTTAACCCACCAGGAATGTGCTGTAAAGTTTACAAACTTGTATGGGTCAAAATTTCGTTATTAGGCAGATCACACGGGGTGTAAAACGGTTTAGTTTTAATCAATGTACAATAAAGTGTTGGAGAAAACATAAGTTTCATGAGACGATACCTCACAGTGCAATCAATTATGATAGTTTTTCTCTAATATCTGTCTCGTGGTATATCATCAGCTGGGAGTCAGTTATAGGCATTGCTTTGGGTTATTCTTTGCGAACTGGTTGTATTATCATGGTGGAATGTTCACGAACTTTTTTTTTTTTTTCGAAGACTAATAATTTGGAATCGGGGAGCCGTTTGCTGTGGAACCTGATGCCCGTTTCTGAGCCGATTCTTTGCATGCTGATTTTCGTTTTTTTTTTTTGACTCCTTGATTTGTTGGATTTGTTTTTAGGGGTTGTGTTAGTCACGAGTTTTGGTATTGATTTTTCTTGACGAAGGGGAGGGGAGCAGGGATCTATTAGAATGAGCCGAGCGTCAAGAACATCTGAACAAGTTGGACGTGATGTAAATCCCGAAACCCGGTTACACCCTCCGAAGTCGCCCCAGTTAAACCCGATGGGTTATCCTGTTGAGCCTGCTGACAAGGTCTTAGGGCAGTCGATTGGATTCTGTTGAGAGCCTGACTCTTTCAATTCCCTACTACTGAAAAGGACCGGAAACCTGCGCTGAAACGAGTTGTGATGTTTATCTAGGGTGGGGCGAAGTGATCTATGGAAGACATTCGTGGCCTCGGGGGCTTTCCTTCCTGTCAGTACTTGGGAATGACGCATTTTTTATGCTCGACGTCGTGAAGGAATGTGATGAATGCGACTGATATGCCAAGCAATCCTTCATGGGAGATTCCCGCGGTGAAGCCGAGAAGGTCTTCCGGTATTCCATCATTCCTCTAGTTGGGTTTCACTTCTCAAGAATAGGAAATGGTCGTAAAATTAACTTTCCGTTTTTTTTTTTATTTAGCTATGAAAGGTATGTGCACTGAAAGTAAGCTGTTTATGCTTGATCTCTTTCAGCTAGATTCATGTTGATCGATAAATATTAAGAGAATTTTGAAACAGCTAGGCTCTTTTAATTCATTCAAAATCTGCCCGCGAAGAACTAATTTTCTGCTTCTCAGTTATAATGCTGCTTTGAATCTCTTTAAGCATATTTTTTCTTCAAATTCTTTTCTAATTCTACTTTCAAATTCCGACTCTGACTGATGCATATCAGCGAAAATCGGTTGCATTTGACGACAGTTCTGTGTCAATTTCGTCAATGTTACTCGTTTGATTTATGTTAATTAGTACTGTACCTCAGAAACGCTGAGAATCCCTTAGCTATTCAAGCGAATATCATTATTGACTGCAGTTGTGCGTAAACTTTGTAAAATATTTAAAACTCTGCTCTTTTCAGTCACATATTATTTGTTTGTGACTCTCTCCCGTCGAATAAATTTAAGCGAATGGTATCTCAACTTTTCACTTATTTCACCCGTGAAACTGATTTGTACTTGTTGCTTTTAATTTTTCATTTTAATCCCCCTCAAACCAGTACTCGAATCCACATCGTCAAGGAAAATACATTTGCATTTCAATACCGTTGTGCCTCATTCGTCATACTTTTCCGAGTGCGAAGCGCATTTGTATAATGCATTATGAATGTTTCGACTTCATGCAGATGTTGTTGGTACATGTTTCAAAACAGTATGATGGATTTTTGAAGCATTCCCACCGAGTTCCCCGACAATCGTTGTTCTCAAATTGATCAGGCATTCAGGCGATGGAGTTGTTGCAACGATACCGGCGAAGGTCGTCGGCAGCTCGAGGGCGAATTCACTTTCTTACGTTTTGAAATCAGTTGTTTCCGCAGAAAATCTGCCGGATTAAATTCGTGACTTCGAGTTTTGTTTCTCACGATCGAGTTTCATAGCTGTGTTGAAATCAACAGCAATCTCAAGGACTTAATTGTTTTTTTTTTCGAAAGAGAGTGATGGTGATCATGCGAACGTTTCGTTCAATGTCGGACGATGAAAAAGCTGTCGGTGAATTTTGAATTGAAGTTCGGATATTCTAAACGCTTGCTCAAGCAACATGACCTCGGTTTTTGCGCCCGACGTTTGCCCGCCGTCTAGCGCGAAACGGCGAATTTCCTGCCGAATAAGTACCAGAGATGCTTTCGCGAAATTACAATGATAGCAGAATGTCGTTCCCATGCGGGTTTGGATGAGATTACCAAGTTACAGATGGAAAACTTCGTCGTGAACACGAGGCATGAAGTTGTTTGTGTAGTTGAGTTGGGAGGAATCCGACTTTTGTCTCGGGAACTTGAGGAATCAAAGCTCAATAGTTTTGCGCTTATGCTGGTCGTGCAAACCCTTCAGTATTCGGGATTCAAGTGTAATAGGATAACTCCGGATCATTCCTGATTTCTGCAATTACTTTTCATCTCTCTACGGAAAGAAGAACGAGTTGTGTATCACTAATTCTGATTAATTCTCTTGAAGAAAATCAAGCATTATTCGTAATTCTGATGCAATATTGGATTGATGTCCCGTTATCACGTAGCTTTTGAGCGATGGACAGAGTTCATGACAATTCTCAATTATTCTTCATACTTTAGTCTTGAATATTATTTTTGAATTAGGCTTAAACGTTTATCCATTTAATTACCGTGATTTTGAAACCCCATTTTTGAGTATTTTCTGATGAGTGCTAGCAGGTCTTGTGCTAGAATATAAGATCGTATTCGAGAATTAAGGTAAGGAATTATGCATGATTTTGTGTCTATTTTTGTGATTCATTTTACTACGATGCGGAAGACGGCCTTTTAAAAACGAACGTAAACGTTCAGTACTTCTTTCCACGATGAATGTCACTTAAGCCTTTAAAGTATGTACGATATAAGTGCCAACTGTTTCTTATTCATAAAAATCTGTTTCGACGTGATTCATGAGTTCTCAAATGCCTGCATAGCAAGAATTCAAAATTTCATTTGAACGGTGTTCATACAATTTCTTCCCTCTTATCAAGATCCATCATCGAATGCATAGTTTCATTTATTTCAATAATCGTTGTTCCATGCTTCATATTTATGAAACGAATATAAATGCATCTTCCACACATGATTTTTCTTTTGTCAGCAGAGGTTTTATATAAAAACTGCATCTGTGTCATTCAGGTCTCCATTTTCTAGCTTTTTTTATTTTTTACCATAACCTCTTCGTCTTTGGAGTGCTTTAAAAATGGATATTGTATTCGGTATGCAGTATTTGAAGGAAGATTTAGAAGTACGAGAATTGAACCTCTCTGTCGGATGACATGCTCTTGCATAATACTTTTCCGCTGACTTTACAGCTATTCAGTTGTCCCGGAAGAACTAACCTTATAGACTGATTTTGAAACCTATTTTGGTTAAACGCGAGGAGTCGGTTGGAAACTGTAAATTTTGACTTACGGTACTCTCACGTCTATGTCGAATATGAAAAGCACTTCAATTTATTTTCATACTATCGTCGTACTTTTTTTTTCTTTTACAAGCGCTTCTTAGTTGCGAAATGCATAAGATAGGTCTTCTCTTCATCCAGTCTAAATTATTATCGCCATATGGTCGGAGTTTGTTCCGAAACTTCTGGCGAACTCGTCTCAAACAAAGGTATTCTGCTCTCGCCCCCTCACTAACCCCGACTGAAAATCAGATAGAAGTTACGCCATCCTCTCCGGGATTGCGCGAAAGTTTCAGAGCCGGAAGTTGAATACCAGTGCTTCCTGTTTATTGCGAACACTTTGGTTCTCCCGTCTGAGTTCATGGTCCCACGGAACTGGATTTCGACCTGTGGAACTTTCTAGGAATTTTATTTCTTTAATTTCGTTCAGGATGGATGCGATTGGATTTCAGAAAAAGGACCAAAAATCCGAGACTGAATCTAGCAATTTAGAAACCGAAGTTTGAGCGTGGAATGAAACAAATGGAATTCGGACGACCCAGAGTGGAATTTCTTTGTTCTAAACAAAATGCTCTGCATGAGCTATATTCTTAATTTTATTCCAATATTTCCGGAAGAAAAGGTGATGGATCCAATTCTGGAAACGAGGAGGGAATTCTAAAGAGCTGCATGCAGGTACTTCAGGACTTTCGAGTTCCCGCATTTTTCTTCCGCCACGTTCGTTTCTTTATTTTGTATGCCTCTCTGTTCGTGCTGAACAGGAAGATTGAGATTGAAGAGTGTACTTGAGATGCGACGGCTCTGAATAATCTGAAAATTTCTGAATTATTTCTCCGTTACGTAAAAATGCTGCCGAGAAAATGTTATCCAGCATGTTCGTGCTGAACAGGAAGATTGAGATTGAAGAGTGTACTTGAGATGCGACGGCTCTGAATAATCTGAAAATTTCTGAATTATTTCTCCGTTACGTAAAAATGCTGCCGAGAAAATGTTATCCAGCTAAAATCTATCCTTATTCGTAAAATAATAATAATAATAATAATAACGCAGCGATTGGCCCTCATTCACACCTTAATCTGCGATCAATTTTTCATATTTTTCTTACGGCTATTGTTCTATATTAAATTCAATTAGAATCGGTTTTTAAAATATGCTCTTTTTGGAGAGTATGCTGAATGAACAACCAATCACAAGTAACGAAAATTACTTTTGGGCAACCGGTTCAAAAGCGACCGATTGAAAGGGTTATTACTGATGATTTTTTGTGTGGCGCTTTTCTTTCGTTATCTTGAAAACCCGCATTTCAGGAGTTATCCAAAATTCCACAAGTTATTCAATCGTCATTTCCCTAAGTTTTGCTGAACAATCATTGTAGTGCTCACGCGACGAAAGATTCAGTGGCGTGTATTTAACTGCAGTAAAAATTCAATGATGAAAAAATAATCACCTACATTTTGGCATTTGGAATCGCGATACGTCGGAATAATTTTTCGGTTGATCAATATTTCGTGTTTCACTGTTGAATATTTACTTCGCGTGCTTGAGATGTTCAACGTGCGAAGAAGATGAATATGTTCTGCTTTAATCGTTGGTCCGTATGTTTCACGCCTCGGGGGCCAAGATAGAACAGGCAAAACTAAGGTGTGAATTCCTCGGCTTCGACACAATGTGAACGAGGAAAGCATTCCTAGAATCTAGGCGTCTGTAACAATTCTCGCACACAACACTAAATTCCGACTAAAAATGGCAGTCTCACGTCTTGTCTTCATCATTTGCTCATGTCTGGAGGCGAAAGCGTGTATAAATAGAATGCGATGCACGAATACCGGTACAGTGCAGTATTGCATTCACGCGAATATAAGCACCCTTTTTTCCAATTTTCGAAATGATCAGAAATTGGTGGTGCTTGCTTATATCCGCATATTTATCCAATTCGCGTGAATATGCGTGTATATCGAGAAGATCTTCCAGTTAAGAGATGCTTATATTTGCGTAAATACGGTTCAAATTATTCATTCATTCACGATTCGAGCTTTACAAAAAATTCTTGAAATTTCAAGAAACTTTTTTCAGAGATTTTTTTTCGTTCACGAATTTCGGATGAATCATTTATAGAGAATTATTAAACAATTGGGGATGAATGGATGATACATCTGTAATATGTTGCACCCTAGTTTTGGGCATAAATTAAAGGGGGAACAAATGTTCGGGCCGCAATCGTAATACTGCTGTAGGTATTTTAAC
>CAJPEX010001620.1:0-45887 GCA_905338405.1 Notodromas monacha
TGAGAGTTTGAAAGTTTCTCTTGAAATATATTGTTTTGCTTCTCTTTTGGGATTCTACCGAGAATCCCCTGCCCTGTTCCCGGGCGGATTGCGTTTCGTATTCATTTTTATCTTCTTGCATCTTTGTGATTTACCTTCCATCACACAAGATACAGTATTTCAGAGGAACACGTTTTCCTTCCTTTAATTGGAAAAAAATTTGAACCCCATTTGAACCCTTAACACATGGTGTATTTCATTGAATGTTGCATGAAAAAAGTGGATCTTGTTCCTGCCGTTTGCCAATTTTTCCCCCAAGAAACTCAGCTATTCAAATTCGCTGGACGCACCAACAATTTTGGGATGCTTAAGCGTGAATTCTGGAATAATAAGGATTTTCTCCTCTGTACAACGATTTTTTCTTTGCTCCACAGGCTTCTCTTCCCAAATGTCAAACGAGTGCTTCTTACAACAAAATTCTCCCTACAACTAAATTTTTTCGACAATAGTTTTTTTCTGGTCCTGTGTAGTTCGGTGTAGAGAAAGTCCACCATTATTTACATGCGTACCTGAGGGATACTGTACCTCTTTAAAATATATTTGACATTAAAAAAAATCGATGAAATTACTGTATATTTATAGCATGTTTACTTTCTTTTCTTTTCATCGAAACGTATTATTTTACGGTCAACTTTAGCTAGGGGAATTTCTTCGGATAACCAGTTTCCGAAACTATTGTAAAATGATATCGAGTACAGTATTTGCTTTCAAGCATTGTTGGCAGGCAGACAGGACGATATGATAAAATAAAATGCGTGCTAAATAAGTGAAGTATCCGGATACTTCAGCCAAAGTGGTATTAGGGGGTTATGATAAATGGAAAAAATAATTTCATACTTGATTGTTACGACGTCACACAGTCACAAGAATCCCTGTGAAATGCTGACACAGAAAATAACGCAGTCGGCACAAAAAATAAAGAAATGCGCGAATCCGAATCCGGTGATTTTTCCGAAACTGGTGCAAGACGAGACGATATCTGGCATAGTTTGTTTCAGACATTGTTAGCGTGGCTGAAAGAAGGTTTTTGTTAGACGGAATAATAAAGTGAAATGCGTGCAACATTAGGAAAGGATTCGGATGCTTCAGCCAGAGATTTTGTAGAGAGGGGGGGGGGGGCGTTTTATATACTGTATGTGGAAGAGCAAAATAAGAAGAAAAATCCCGGTGGTGCCCCGAGAAAAATCCATTTGTTAGCGCCGGGCTCCGTCCCATCCGCTGTCGCGTCCGCGCGGTTGTGTAACTTGTTCCCTTTTTGCACCAAGACTCGGAAACTCATGTGTGTGTGTGTGTGTAATATACTGTATATATATATGTGTATGTGTGTGTGTCTTGCTGAGTGTCCACTGGAGGAGAAAAGACTGATGAATCAACGAGACTGTGATGGATCAACTTCCACGCCCTCATCTCTCATCGCACGCCCCGTGAGGTCCTCGAGATTTTGCCTCGTTAATCCCGCGCATGTCGACGGGCTTGTGACAGCGCGGGTGGCTTCCTCATTGAAAGAAAGTGACAGAGAAAGAGAAAATACACAAAGAAGAGTAAGAAAGCCTCCTCGACGTCGACATCAACCCCCCCTTTTGTACCCCCCACATCACCCATTTGCTTATTGCATCGCATCCTTTATTTTCCGGCGTGTTCTTTCGAGACGAGGCGTTTCAAAACGCTATAAATATTCTAGGAATTGCCTGCGAATGTCCGAAGCGTCGATTCGCTGTCGCCGAAATTGCTGTTTTTCCTGTTTCTTCAACAACAAAAAATCACGCAGCGATAGTAATCATTTTCATCGTTTTTGAAATAGAAATTTCAATTTTAAATAATAAGGTTATTAAATTACTCTCGAATTGCAGCGATGACAAAGCCTGCTCAGTACGTCGTGTCAACTCGGCAATAGCTTGATTTGTTCCCGCACTCGAATCATATCCTGCAAATACAACTGCACAATTTTCCCATCGATCGTGAAATTATCCTCGTACTCCTACCATGCGTCATGAAAGTTGCAATTAAGTTGAAAATAAATACTTGAACGTGTTAAGTGCGGAAATGATCCATTCTCCAGCGGATTTTTCCCCAAATAATAACTCAATATAGCAAAACAAAATAGTCCTTTCTTCAGTTATCAGAGGAATTTTTCTCCTTCTTCTTCGCCCTCATATTTTGAGAAAATAAAAATTTCTGTACAGTACTCTAAAAATACTGAATGCCCTTGAATATCATTCTCTAAAATCCAATAGTGTTGCATTCTTGTACATCGATGCGGAGAACGCGTGGAACGTGGACGAGACATCAAAGTCTCTCAACCATTCAGACGAGTAATGTCATTCAAATTTATTTGTCTTCAAGTGTATTTTTTACATATGAATGTGTCGAGAATACAAAAATTAGGAATAATTTTATAGGCGATTTTATGCAATCTTTTGAGAAGTTTTTCGTGCCGTAGTGGCTTAAATGATTTAGACGAGATTTTTTTCCTAACCTCTCTTCGAAGAAAGATGGTTCCCCCTTTTTTTGTCCCACTCCCTCCTCTTTTTGTATGTATGTATATTTTTCAATATTTATGAATAAAATGCGTGTCTTGAGTCGCTATAAATATTTGTGCAATACAGGCTCTGCGCTGAAATTAAATTTCCCTTTGCTCCGAATGGCTCAAGCTCGACTCGTGTGAATATGGAAAATAACTGACGAAGTGTAAACGAGAAAGTGCTTTGCTGATAATCGCCCAGATGAAAGCTGAAAATTTTCTGCATTTTTGTAATAAAAGGTCCGATTTGGAAGAAGGATTCTATTTATTTTCGCTAAATAAATCTAAAGCTCTAAACCAATCCGTGCTTTTGACCTCTGAAACCGACTGATGAGGCGACAGTTTCTCGAATTACAGCGATGACAAAGCCTGCTCAGTACGTCGTGTCAACTCGGCAATCATTAACGCGAATAAATCGTCCGTCCAAACCGCGTGTTGGACAAATAATAATTAAATCGTCCTCTGCCCGCAGGAATGTTATTCTCCGCGGGGAAAAAAAGTTGGCCCACTTCCTGTGGTACAGGGCGTGTATAAGGGAGAGTCCGTGAAAAATTACCTGAAATTGCTGTGCGAATCCCCGGACGTGCTACGGAACTTCGCCTGTGCTCAACAGTTGGCAAACTGCTAAAAAAAAAATAATAAGCACAGCAACAATTAATGATTAACATGTACGCATCATTAAAAATGCGCGAACTTCCCGATATTGTGTTTCCCATGTTTCCGATATTTCACAGAGATTTTCATGCAATCCCTCGAGACATCAACAACGTATATATGCCTGAACATATCGGAAAAGAAGCTTCGTCGATGGAAGTGACTCGTGAAATAACGATCATTTTCTTCAGACCAGCGGGGACTAGAATTAGGTACTTTCTCCGTACTTTTCCTCGATTTTGTTTTTTCCCGGGGTGAAATTCACGTCCAAGTAATGGTGTTCCGAAGGGAAATTGCCGGGTTGTGGGTTTCATTCGCCGTGCCGAGTTACGCGGCTTATTAATTGAGGCTGTGCGGTCCAATCAACAGACTTGATTGACGACCCAAAAACGAAGGAAAACAAAAATGAGGGGGGTTTCGCGATGTTCCTTATTCCTTCGTTTTCGCGTGAAAATCCGGCGAGGAAAAAACCGGGTTGTGATTAACGAGTCATTAGCGGTTGGGTGTGTTGCTCGATGTTCGTCTCTGTTTTGTACAAAGTTTCCTTGCCTTCCGTCGGTCGTCCTTCCGTGAATTTCCCCCGGTATTTAAAAAAACTAAAAGCTTGAGCAAACTTTTTTGTTCACGCCTTGATGTCCAACAAACACCCATGAACTGTGAATTAATGTTTTGCCACCGGAAAAAATATGTGTTTGCATGCCTGGGCAACATCATTCGATGATTAGCATTGATGTTGTTTTTGTTTCCAGAAGAACATTACACCAGACCTGACACCCTCAGGCTGTTTCCCGCTGATTTTTATAAGTCAGCGGCTTGATGATTGACGACAGAGATTTTTGTTGACTGTCTAGAGGCGTTTCTCGTCGAAAATTTTGCTTCAATTGCTTGTGTCAGAAGTGAAAAAAGTCCTGAATTGAACATGCCTTATTTTCATCCGACATCCCTGGGTACGCTTAAAACAAAAGAGCAGTATGTAAGTACAGCTAGTACCAAAATAACAAATTCGGAAAGATCATGATGGGTTAATCCAAGAATATTGAAATAACAAGGACTTTTGCAGACGAAGCACTTTTTGTGTAGAACTATCTGCTTTGTTGCTTTCTTTAAAACTCAAGAGAGAATTTTATTTTCCGAAAAATACAGCCTAACGCCTCTGAAGTATTAAAATTAATTTTTTGTGCTTTCTGTGCATACGGATTACTTATTTTCTATCCTCTTTTAAATCATTAGCACGAGTGTTGATCACTCGATACTGTATACGATAGCATAATGATACTTTATTGCCTTCTGATTCTGCGTATGCTTCCTGCACAATATTGATGTGTAATGTACCAAGAACTCAATTTTTGGAGCACATTTCCTGTGGAATGATTGATCTTGAGTTATCACTTTCGAAATATACTTTGCACTTTGTCTTTTGGGAGAATTACCGAATTCTCCCCTGCCGTGTTCCCCGGCGGTTTGAGTCTACTATTTTATTTATCAGTTTTATTCTCTCATCACGTTTCTTTGTGGGTTTAGCCTACAGATCACTCGATACTGTATACGATAGCATAATGATACTTTATTGCCTTCTGATTCTGCGTATGCTTCCTGCACAATATTGATGTGTAATGTACCAAGAACTCAATTTTTGGAGCACATTTCCTGTGGAATGAAATTTTTTAAATTAAAGCGAAGGCGAGGTTGAAAACGTTTACCTACTTAACACAAAAATCCATTTCAGAAGATTTCAGAAGACGCTCTGAAGATTTTAAATTTTGGTAAAGATTTTTACATATTTGTCTTATCAAACCGCTTTAATTTTTTATCAAGCTGCGCCATGTTTACGAGTGCACAGGAAGAATAAAATAAGCTGTCAAGCTGTGCGTTCGATCAATATTCACATAAAAAACAGCTCTCCATTTATGTTCAACCCTGACGACAAAAATATCCATTGAATGTTGGAATAATATTTCTTAACCAAGTACCGCATGTACGCTTTTTATGGACTCGTCGTGCGACTATCCCGACGACGACGGTTTTGGTCATATAGAAGGAATAATTATCCTGTAAACATTTTAATCTCAACAGGAACAAGGTCCCGATTTTTTTTTTTCTTCTCAAGGTTTGTTGCGTTCGCTGCATGTTGAGGCTGACTTTGAAAAGCATGGTTGGACAGCAGTGCACAAGCAGGGATAATAGTAATACTGAGGAAATATAAATAAAAAGGGAACGAGCCCTGTAGTGTGTATCACGCGGGCGATGCCTTGGTCTAATTATTCTCGCCGGAACAACAACGTGCCGGACTATAATTACGTAAAACTACGCCTGTCATTGGTCCGGAAGAAAAATGAGAAATCGTACGCCGGGCTGCCTTTTGTCCCTCCGCCTCGAAAAAAAAAAAAAAAAGAACCTCCCCCTCCTCGGGTTTCCCGTATGCCCAATTTTCAGCCTCGGCCACTTTTTCCCAACATTTTTCATTGTTTTCTTGCTTGTAAAAGCCAATCGTATTCTCTGTTTTGTTTTTCATGACCAATTTTCAAACAGAGCGTGTATTTTCTTTGCGGCAACTGCTGAAATTTGTTTGAAATATGCTCGACATTGGCGCGGTTCGAAACTTGTTTCTTTGATGCAAACATTTTCGGGTGATTATTGGTAAAGAACTTTTTCCTAACGTTTTTTCATTGTTTTCTTTTTTGTGAAAGCCAATCGTATTCTTTGCTTTTTTATTCCCAATTTTAAAACAGAGCGTTTTCTACGGGAAAACTGAAATTTGTTTGAAATGGTAAAACATTGGCGATTTGAAATGACGCGCTTCTGTGATGAAAATTCATGGGTAAATGATTGGGACAGAACTTTTCCCCAAATTTTTTTTATTGTTTTCTTGCTTGTAAAAGCCAATCGTAATCCCATCTCTTTTTTATCCGGAATATTCAAATATAGTTCGTTTTCTTTGCGGATACCTATACTGTAACATTTCTATAAAAAGCTCGACATTAGCGATTTGCAAAGCGTTTTTTCATGAAAATTTTGTGGGTGATTTCGACAGAATGTTTCATTGTTTGCTTGCTTGTAAAAGCCAATAGTATTCTCATCTTTTTTTTTACATTCAGAATAGTCAAGTTGAATGTGTCTTCTTTGCGCATGCTAAAATTTCTTTAAAATGCTCGAAATTGGCGATTTGTAACGCGTTTCATCGATGACTATTTCGTAGGCAATTAGGAAAGGAAATGTGACCAAAACAAGAGAAACACTGGGATGAAGGGCCTGACTTTGTTGCAATCAATTAAAGAAATAAGACGTTTTCAATAAATTTCTTCGCTTTTCTTGAACCGTGTTCAAATCAGCAATGTTACGTGTTGTTTCAACATTTGTAATGTGTCAAGCCGTTCCACCTCTTTTTGAAATAATTATATCCGTTGATTTATGCACGTGGAAATATCCCGAGAACGGCTTTTGAGTGCGCCGCAGTCATAGCGGTTCACGTCAGCGAACATTCTTATAATATAATGATATACTTTTTTATTGGAGGAAATACATTTTTCAAAAACCTGAGGAGATCATACTTTCGGTATTATTATTTTATGTTTCAGTGAGAGTGAAACATGGTCAGGGTGCAGAGGGGAGACAGGATTTTTTAATTGTCACTGAAGCCGACTCGCGGCAGGGCGGCTAATTTTTCATTGTGAACAGCGTTCGTTTTCAGTCTCGCGGTAAAAATTGTTGTTTCAACGCAACAGCCACCCTCCAGCCTGTTTCCTTTGTAAAGTTTTTTTTTTGGCATCCGACTTTCTCAATGATTATGTCAATATTTTTTACGTCATTGGAGAAAATAAATTCTTCCCGCATGCAAAAAAAATTAGAACGAAGAATGAATGGACGTCCTATGGTCTCCGTCGGAAACCATGCTATGTTCCTTCACGGTTATGCATTTTTCAGCTCTCCATCCGAAAACATAAATTTTGATCCCTGTTTTTGTCTAAAACTATAATCGGCTTCATGAATATTGAATTCTTCACTTTTTATAGGTTCTAGTTGATGAATTCTTTGATCGAGAACACTTCGGCGGCGCGGGAATACATTCATCTGATTTGGTGTTACGATCGCTTTTTATGCTTGCTTTCTTGAGCTTTAAATAAATAGGAATGTAATTTTTATGCTTCTTTTATTGAAATAATGTCGGAAAATGGAGATGTGCAATATTTCCATCCGAGGCTAATATTCAACATCCACTGATCATTGTACATTCAGGTTCATGTGGACTGTGGAATGAAGCAAGAAAGTTAGAAGTGCGGTTTATATAATAAATCTCATGACCGCCGCGAAGCAATCAGATTCACTTGTCTTATTTGCAGGTTTTATGAAAGTGGGGTAAGTTCAAATGCAAAAAATATATATATTCGATAAGTCAAAAGGTCTTCTTCGAGACCATGTCCGAGAACTCAGAATAATGTTGTAAAGAAAAAAACAGGTCCTGGCTGTTCCATTATGCATGCTGAATATTACGTGTTGATAGAAGTTTGTATTGTTGAGGCTAACTATAGAAAATTCAATTGAATAAAATTCGCACAAAAATTATTGAAAATTCCTGGTATCGCTTTTTTCATAGTGGTTCCAGGACTCGGACAAGCAAGTTTGGATTCCTGAAATATTTATCTTTTCACCCTATACTATGAACACAACGTTTGAGCCTTTCATTGCACGTAGTTTGAATGAAAATTGCAGGTACATTACCGTGTCTAAATTCCAGGAATTTCAGAACTTTGACTGCATCAATATCCAGTACAGTATACAATCATACGATACTGAATACCGTGAGATCTGGTTGTTTCCGATATTGCGATATTGTCACCAAAATTTCACGCTACAAGTACTGCATTGTACATATTCGGTGGCATGTCACAGGTCCGCAGGCTGGGGTACGTATACGGTCCAGAATATGTTTGTCAATTATTAGTGATCCCAGTAATGACCGGAGCGGGTTGCGCACCGCACTGCCCTCGGAGAGACCTGATTACCTGTAGCAGCAGCTGAGCTTTCTTTTTACAGGAAAAAAAAATTATTATGGAAGGACGAATCGGAAATAGAGGAAAACTATAAACAAGTGTGTATATAGAGAAGATCACGACGCGTGCTGGAAACAACACACGCCCTATCTCACGAGATTAATAAGGACCGCCGCACAAGCTGTGGGCACAACTGTCGCTAAGAGCTGTTTGAATTAATGCGAGCACCCGCACATCACAGAACTCCCCTTTTTTATACAGGACATGCCGAAATATCCCTATTGAGAAAATATGTGGTGGTTCACGGCACATTTGATGAATATTCAAACTAATTTTCGTAAAATTTTCCTTCTCAAGCTTTTGAAAACAATTAATAATGGCGAATAAAGTTAGAGCGCGTTTATCGATGCATTTTTGAAATATTGTATAAGTGCTCTATTTCCAGAATTCAAACCTGAACACTAAATACAGTGATAAATACAATTCCGAATATTCAATTCAAACCCGAGCTGGATAAAATGTGGTGTTGTCCTTGATCGTCACTATATATGGCGAACTTGCAATTGTGAATTTTCTTTTTCCATTCTCACAGGGATTCAAAATTACAGCATGCGAATATTAAATTTAAAATAAAGATAATTTTACAGAACTACTTACTAAAATGAGAAATAACAATCTCAACCTGACTTGTCCGAAAAAATTACTGTATAATGTACAGTAATTGAAACGCAAATAAATTTCTTTTCTGTTTCAAACTTGACCTTTGCCAGTATTTCCCTTTCAAAGAAGAGTATAGCTCGGAAAATTTGGACCAAAATTTGACCTAGTTCATTTGGAAGCTTAATTATCATTACGGGCATAATTTGCTTAAAAAGGCGTAATAGGGCTATTCGGTAATGAAAACCTCAACCGTCGCTGGCGTCATTCATCATAACTCTCCCCTCCAATGCTGTACAAAGAAAAAAAATATAGAAGCTAGGCAATTACCCAGGCTAGGATTCCGTACACAAAAGCGTCCAGCTGACGTCCGAGAAACGGCTGGAATTAATGGCGGAGAAGGCTCTAGTTTCACTTCCCATTTCACGTGAGAAAAACGTCAGAAGAAAAACGCCGACGGGAAGATGCTTTTGAGAAGCGAGAAAAAAGGAGCGAACTTTGAAATTTTCAGCCTCGGCCACTTTTTCCCAACATTTTTCATTGTTTTCTTGCTTGTAAAAGCCAATCGTATTCTCTGTTTTGTTTTTCATGACCAATTTTCAAACAGAGCGTGTATTTTCTTTGCGGCAATTGCTGAAATTTGTTTGAAATATGCTCGACATTGGCGCGGTTCGAAACTTGTTTCTTTGATGCAAACATTTTCGGGTGATTATTGGTAAAGAACATTTTCCTAACGTTTTTTCATTGTTTTCTTTTTTGTGAAAGCCAATCGTATTCTTTGCTTTTTTATTCCCAATTTTAAAACAGAGCGTTTTCTTCGGGAAAACTGAAATTTGTTTGAAATGGTAAAACATTGGCGATTTGAAATGACGCGCTTCTGTGATGAAAATTCATAGGTATGATTGGGACAGAATGTTTTCCTCAACATTTTTCATTGTTTGCTTGCTTGTAAAAGCCAATCGTAATCCCATCTCTTTTTTATCCGGAATATTCAAATATAGTTCGTTTTCTTTGCGGATACCTATACTAATTGTAAAGATATTTTTCGAGCTGTAATCGCTAAACGTTTCGCAAAAAAGTACTTTTAAAACACCCACTAAAGCTGTCTTACAAAGTAACAAACGAACGAACATTTTCGGTTATCATAAGAGTAGAATTTTTTTACATTCAGAATAGTCAAGTTGAATGTGTCTTCTTTGCGCATGCTAAAATTTCTTTAAAATGCTCGAAATTGGCGATTTGTAACGCGTTTCATCGATGACTATTTCGTAGGCAATTAGGAAAGGAAATGTGACCAAAACAAGAGAAACACTGGGATGAAGGGCCTGACTTTGTTGCAATCAATTAAAGAAATAAGACCTTTTAAATCAATTTCTTCGCTTTTCTTGAACCGTGTTCAAATCAGCAATGTTACGTGTTGTTTCAACATTTGTAATGTGTCAAGCCGTTCCACCTCTTTTTGAAATAATTATATCCGTTGATTTATGCACGTGGAAATATCCCGAGAACGGCTTTTGAGTGCGCCGCAGTCATAGCGGTTCACGTCAGCGAACATTCTTATAATATAATGATATACTTTTTTATTGGAGGAAATACATTTTTCAAAAACCTGAGGAGTAGTATGAAAGCCATAATAATAAAATACAAAGTCACTCTCACTTTGTACCAGTCCCACGTCTCCCCTCTGTCCTAAAAAATTAACAGTGACTTCGGCTGAGCGCCGTCCCGCCGATTAAAAAGTAACCGTTCGTTTTCAGTCTCGCGGTAAAAATTGTTGTTTCAACGCGACAGCCACCCTCCAGCCTGTTTGCTTTGTAAAGTTTTTTTTTTTTTTGCATCCGACTTTCTCAATGATTATGTCAATATTTTTTACGTCATCGAAGGAAATAAATTCTTCTCGCAAGCAAACAAAATGAGAACGAAGAATGAATGGACGTGTATATACTCCTGTATGATCTCCGTCGGGATTATCGGGAACTATATGCTATGTTCCTTCTCGGTTATGAATTTTTCAGCTCTCCATTCGAACATGAATTTTGATCACTGTTTTTCTCTAAAACAATAATCGGCTTCATTAATATTAAATTCTTCCCCTTTTCCAGGTTTTAGTAGATAAATTCTTCGATCGAGAACACTTCGACAGCGCGGGTATGCATTTATGTGATTCGGCGTTACGCTCGCTTTTTATGCTTGCTTTCTTGACCTTTGAATAAATAGGAATTTAATTTATATGCTTCTCTTATTGAAATAATGTCGGAAAAGGAGATGTACAATATTTCCAGCAGAGGCTAATATTCAACATCCCCTGATCATTATATTCATTCAGGTTCATGTGGACTGTGGAATGAAGCAAGAAAGTTATGAGTGCGGTATATAATAAATTTCATGATCACGAATCAATCAGATTCACTTGTCTTACTTGTAGGTTTTATGAAAGTGCGGTAAGTTCAAATGCAAAAAAAAATATATTCGATAAGTCGAAAGGTTTTCTTCGAGACCATGTCCGAGAACTCAGAATAATGTTGTAAAGAAAAAAAGGTCCTGAGTACTCCTGACTGTTCCATTATGCATGCTGAAAGTTACCTGGTGATAGAAGTGTGTATTGCATTGAGCAATTAGAAAATTCAATTGAATAAAATTCGCCCGAAAATGATTTAAAATTCCTGTTGTCATTTTTTTCATAGTGCATGGTTCCAGGACTCGGACAAGCAAGTTTGGACTCCTGAAATACGGTAACTAACTTTTCACCCTTATACTATAAACACAACGTTTGAGCCTTTCATTGCACGTAGTTTGAATGAAAATTGCAGGTACATTACCGTGTCTAAATTCCAGGAATTTCAGAACTTTGACTGCATCAATACAGTACAGTATGCAAACATACGATACTGAATACCGTGAGATCTGGTTGTTTCCGATATTGCGATATTGTCACCAAAATTTCACGCTACAAGTACTGCATTGTACATATTCGGTGGCATGTCACAGGTCCACAGGCTGACCATGCATATGCCAGGTCTTATACAAACAGTTAATAATCACTAGGGTCATTACTGGCCTCGCCCAACGCGTGGCGTGACGGGAGCCTCTCTGGACTAATGGACATCGTCGTCGACTCGAAAGAAAAAACAGGAAAAAAAAATTATTATGGAAGGACGAATCGGAAATAGAGGAAAACTATAAACAAGTGTGTATATAGAGAAGATCACGACGCGTGCTGGAAACAACACACGCCCTATGAGTGCTCTAATTATTCCTGGCGGCGTGTTCGACACCCGTGTTGACAGCGATTCTCGACAAACTTAATTACGCTCGTGGGCGTGTAGTGTCTTGAGGGGAAAAAATATGTCCTGTACGGCTTTATAGGCTATTGAAAAAATATGTGGCGGTTCACGGCACATTTGATGAATATTCAAACTAATTTTCGTAAAATTTTCCTTCTCAAGCTTTTGAAAACAATTAATAATGGCGAATAAAGTTAGAGCGCGTTTACCGATGCATTTTTAAAATACTGTATAATTGCTCTATTTCCAGAATTCAAACCTGAACACTAAATACAAGGACAAATACAATTCTGAATATTCAATTCAAACCCGAGCTGGATAAAATGTGGTGTTGTCCTTGATCGTCACTATATGGCGAATAACTTGCAATTGTGAATTTTCTTTTTCCATTCTCACGGGGATTCTAAATTACAGCATGCGAATATTAAATTTAAAATAAAGATAATTTTACAGAATTACTTACTGAAATGAGAAATAACAATCTCAACCTGACTTGTCCGAAAAAAAATTACGTTATAATCTACAGTAATTGAAACGCAAAGAAATTTCGTTTCTTTTTCAAACTTGACCTTTGCCAGTGTTTCCCTTTCAAAGAAGAGTATAGCTCGGAAAATTTGGACCAAAAGTTGACCTAGTTCATTTGGAAGCTTAATTATCATTACGGGCATAATTTGCTTAAAAAGGCGTAATAGGGCTATTCGGTAATGAAAACCTCAACCGTCGTTGGCGTCATTCATCATAACTCTCCCCTCCAATGCTGTACAAAGAAAAAAAATATAGAAGCTAGGCAATTACCCAGGCTAGGATTCCGTACACAAAAGCGTCCAGCTGACGTCCGAAAAACGGCTGGAATTAATGGCGGAGAAGGCTCTAGTTTCACTTCCCATTTCACGTGAGAAAAACGTCAGAAGAAAAACGCCGACGGGAAGATGCTTTTGAGAAGCGAGAAAAAAGGAGCGAACTTTGACTAAGCCTATATATCTTTACCTTCCTAGTACTGTTGGAAATCATTTATAATCTTCACACGTTTTCTCAGGACTTGATGATTCAAAATTGATACGTTTATGCGTATATTCCAACAACCAGGTGATCTGTGACAACCAGACAGGTAAACAAACCCATGTGTCTTTTTTTAGGATCCATTATTCGTCCAAATCTGCTCAATTTCAAGCGAATTCACTTATTTTTGAATATTCATAAAATCACGCTCGTAATTTTTTATCCGACTTGTCGGCAGAATAACTCGAATAATAGCTTAAACTACGATTCAAGATGCAGTGTGACTCCAAACATTTTTTTACTCTTGCAAGCTCTTCAGCAATAATTTTTCCATTGACAAAAAAATGAGATTTCGATAAGAACCTGAGGGGAAATTTAGTGATATTCCTAAATTATATGCCTCGATCTGAACAGTTAGTAAATGAAGGTATACGAAAGAAGCCACCGCTCGTTGTTTCAAAAGTTATTCAAAATTGTTCGTGCCTTTGACATCGTAGGTTAAATTCGAGCAGGAATGTGTCGAAACTATATTTGTGATTATTTTTATAAGACTGGAAACAATCCATCGCTGCGATAATTATGAAAAAGCATCGCAAATGATTTTAAAAAATCCAATGCAGCTCAACCAAACCCAGTTCATCATCGGAGATGTATTCGTGAGCACATCGAAAGAACCCAGAAGTCCGTAAGCAGATTTGGAGTTATTCTTCATATGGAACTTTTATGACATGAAAATGTGTCTTTCAGCAGTGACATCTACCCATCATTGAGAAATCTTCGCTGGACAGGACAAATCATAACGAATCGTCCCTCAATCCAAAATAACGCTCTGATGGGATCTCAATTTTTAAATATTTTAAATTTTAAGAAATGAGTAAAAATAGAACATCAGTTCGTCCACTGTTTTTCAATAAAAAATATTATTGATAGATTTGAATTGCAGTTATTATTTTCTTGGAAAATGTTTTTCAAATGGCGAATAATGGGAGGAAACTTGTGAACTGCATTCTCGTCAAAACTTCCAGTCGAGCTCAAACTCGAAAAAGACGTTAATAATTTTCGGATCAGTTTCCCGCACTGATTCTCAATGCATAACCACATTTTCATATATTTTGTCAAATAATTTCAAAAGCTGCACTGATCGTGATTTGTACTATATTATAACTAATTTTCCACATTTGACGGCACAATTTCTCTCCGTGTTCGGAAAAAAAAGACGTCGCAATGCGTTGAGCATTTGGCGCGGGACGAATCTGCTCTTTCTCTTCGGTTCTTCGTTCATCAATTGCCGAATTGTCAGAAACTATTTGCCTAACTTCCTTCGTGTGTATAGGGGGACACACACGCGAACCTTAGCCCATGCAGCCGAGCTGTTGCGTGACGGCAAAAATGGACGCGTTTGGCATTCTCCATATCGTGCAGTAGTTCGCCGACGCCCCGTTTTCGCGTGCGATTTCATAATAACGCTAATGCTCTTCTCCCCATATGGACCCGAATGCATTTTCGATGCAACGATGAGAACGGACCATGTTCTCTTGTTTAGTCGGGAAAGTTTGTTTCCAATATATGTCCAGTAGGAACGCGACTGAGTCGTTTCTTGCGTTATGCGCTGTTTTCATGGCTTTATGCCATGAGTATGTAAGTTATGCATCATGGATGTGTGGCTCCTTTTTTAGGTCAAGTCAATTTTAAATTGCTGTTTTCTCTATTCGTCCCTGGTGTTACATGTTTTCTCGAAGTTTTCGGCCCACTAATTAGTGATCACTGGTCATTAATAGAGAATCCTCGAGTTTTACTCGGGGGAGGAATCAAAGCGGTATTTAATAACGAATATTCTAAAAAATGAATTAAAACGTGATTTAATTCAAAATAATAAACACGCATTGCATTGGCTGGACACACTCAGCACAAAGGCTTAGGATTCAATTTTTTTAGAAGATTTAAGTCGTTCCTGAGATGGTTAATGCAGACATTTTGGATATGTGTTCGTGTAAACAACTTAGTGAAAGCCCTTTACAAATTTAGATAATCGCAATTATAATATGCTGGTGCGTGCGCAATTCTCATCCATGTTTTCGAATTATTTTTGACTTATTCGAATGCGTAAGATTATTTCACTGATGATGAATTTTTGGCTATCATATCCGTGGTTCTCAAAATGTGCGCAGTACAATACATTTAAAATTCTCCTCGACAGCTCGAGAAAGAAGCCGGCTTAACTTGAACATTAACTTGAATTTTAATTAGGTGTTCGAAAAAATTAGCTTCTGTGCTGTCATGTTCGTTTCTCAAATATAAATTTTCACCTCTGAGGCTGTAAAAGCTAATTTTTGAGGAATATTTGTTGAAAGAGCTCCGAAAGGTTATACACATTTGGGCAATAAAATTACCATCAGCAACAGTACTGTGTATGTTCATAAATTAATTGAAAATCGTAGTGCGTTTTCTCAACATTCACATTTCTTTAATAAGTCAGCGTATTTATTTGCATTGCGATGTTTCTTTGAACTAAATTCAACTTAACATATAAAGCTGTATCTAAGCAACTAGATATTTATCATTAGTGATTTTTGAATGATTTTTCCTAGTAAAAAATAGTGTACCGTACCTATTGTGCTTATTGATCGGCATATTCTTCATCGCTCTGAGAAATAGATTCGAATGCAGTCGCTTACCTTATACAGGTATACATTACCTATAGAAAATTTATTTTATTCACACTATTACGGATTACTTGTCCCCTGACATCTTTATGCTGCAGCATACAGCTTCAGAAATATGAATACTGTATTTGAAAATAAATAATCATCATCCCAGCCCGTTACTGGACGAGTGGAGCACACTTCTGAGTTCGCCCCACCTCTTCCTGTACAAAGAGGCATTGATACAAGGGATCGAAGGTTGGGCTCAACCACCACCTCCACGACTGTACGAAGCAACGGAGCAGAAAATCGAAACGTCGCAAGGGGAAAATTGTCCAGTGCCGGCAGCATACACATAAGGTTATACGTACGTACAGTACAAGCAAAGCAGGTCGACAGCCATGCTGCGGTGTCACGCTCGGGCATGGGAAATAAAAAATTTAAAAAAGAGGGAAAATTGAGGTACAGTATATATAAACAAAAAAGAAAGAAAGACAAGGAAGAAAAAAGTGCTCACAGTCCGCAAACGTGTCATTACTGGCTCCAGCACGCGAGACAGCCATGGTTGTGATTTTTCCTTCTACTTTATATATACTCGGTATATTATACGTCTATATACGTATACGTACAGAACCCTGCACACTCAATGCGTGCGAGCAAAAATCGCCTTTATCGAGATTCGGCGCATGAGGAACATAGCTAATGGAAACAAAAAGAAGGAACAGCAAAAAAAAATGGGGGGTCTGTCGAAAACTTTTTGACGAAATCTTGACCAATTTATTTATTTTATTCCACCTGCAGTACTATGGGACGTTATTATTATCTCGCTCCGAATAATGATGGAACTTATATAATAATTGCGTTAGCGAATGAATCATTGCCGAACGAGAAGAATTTCGTCTATATCTTCTCGACTGTCTTATCGTTTTTCAAAAAGACAGGACAGTCTTTGAAAAATGGATGAAAGTGTGGCGTGAAATGTCCAAGAATATTCCACGTTTATAGAGCATGTTGGTTTGCGTCCTTGAAATGATGAAATGTATTTCCGTTTACAAATAAGGGAGGTACTGATGATGTACTTACTTGGAAACGGGAGCGAAATTCCCTTTGTTCTATTCTTCAATGTACAGCAGTACTGTGTATAATTTATTCTCTTCTTCACATGTTTTTGCTTGGGTCGAGGTTTTTTCTTCCGATTTTCGAGTCATGAATTTAGTAAAAATTCTCAACATGCTTCAGACTTCGTGCATTGGGTGAGTCGAGAATCATGTACCGTTGACTAAAAGATAATTGAACAAAAAATCGGAATGCAGACAATATATCATTTTTACCCAAAAATGTACGCAAGCCTTCCTCCAAGATTTAAAAATATGGAAATACGCAATCATATACCTGATACATGTCAGAGAAAAACCCTTTAATTAATCATTACTTCAGGTGTATTTAATATCTGTTAAAATTGAATTTAAAAAAATTGTGGATGGACTTGAGTAAAATACAGTAATCCAGAAAGACGTGAACTATAGGGAAATTGAAGTATTGTAAAAAAAATGCAATCTCTTATTTAATATGATATACATTTTACTGCCAGAAGCACTCAGAAATGAGGCCGAATATCTTTCATCCTGCTGATTTGTCTTACAGAAACTCGCATAAAGTTCGTTATTCCTTCTGACAAGCAAAATCTTTGGATTGAGAATGTATTCCAAAAATCTAAGCAAGCAAATCCTTACACCATTTATATTTTGCAGGCGAAAAAATTATAATATTGAAATAGATTGTAAACGTTCACTGTTATCGGATGCATGAGTAAAATCAACATACTGTTTTTCATCATTGAGCATTATTCCAAATATAATATACTTTTTCAGTATTTTGAATGCAATTTTCAAAAAAGGCTATCGTCATTTCGAAAAGTGCACAAAACGCAGGTGCCATATCTTGTATAATCGAGTGAATAAAGGCAACCAAGTCCTTACACCATTTAAATAGTTTTGCTGGCGAAAAAATTAGCATATTGAAATAGATTGTAAATGCTCTCTGTTATCGGATGCATAATGAGTAAAATCACCAGAATTTTTTAAATCGCTGAACATTAATCCAATAGACAGTAATTTCATGCAAGTTTCAAAAAAAAAGACGGTCTTCATTTCAAAAAGTGCACAAAGCGCACCAATGTGTCATGTCTTGTAACCGAGTGAATAAAGGCAACCAAGTTAATCTCGTGAGTCGTGACTCGTCAGTCATAAAGGTGAGAATTTTGTCACGAACGATTTCCTGGAACATAACGGACCATATGTTTTTTTTTGCGCCCCTCGTCGGCCGCGTAGGCAGAATAAGAACCCTGCACTCTCCGGAGTATCCCACGACTGAAAGAAAATAATAGTAAGAAAAAGAGCGCAAAAAGAAGTATGAGGCGTGAAAACAAAAGTTGCGGAGGTGGGTTTGGCAATAAGGAATGTTGAGAAAGAAGAAGAAGAAGAAGAGGGGGTCTGAATTACACGTCCAGCTTTATAATCGCAGCCCCGCGTGCAACGTCGGCCAGGGATCCTCGCGTGTTCCCGTTTGCAGAAAAAAGCCGCCTGCTGCTGCATGGACGCGGAGAAAGGTGGCATGGGCGCCCCTTTTGCCGGATAATGGAACGGAACATGGCGGATGGAAATTTTCCCGCCTGGAAATTACAGGCTTCGTCTCGGCAGGGCTGCAGCTTGCAGGCGGCTCTATATACAGTCGAGCTCAACTTTTATTTTTTTATTTTTATTTTTTGCGTGTGTGGCTTATTTTCTTCTTGTTCCAACGTTCTCTCTTATTTATATATTTATTCATTTTTCTCGTTGTCATTACATGATTCATTGTTCATACTTCGAAGCCCGTTTGATTATCAGCGAGATATTTTTCTGATCTGCCCGCCTCATCACCTTGTGTCACTGCACGCGGAGTAAGAAACCGTATTTCTCTGCATCTTCGTGTCTTGGCCAACGGCGAAGGAAAATAGTGTTTCTGCCAGTATCTTCATCAACAAACATCCGGATCAATGATTTCAATATAATCATAACCGATCAACCTCGTTAGTTGGTTGCAAATGAAGGAGTACAAATTACAGAGGAAAAAATTACCTCTGAAATATGACAGTTGCGCGGAGAAAGAATTTTCTGACACTGTTTCTTGATCAGCAGAAACTACGGATTAGGATATACGTGTTAGCTAAAGGCGTTATTCTCTAAAGTTCGAATAAAATATTTAATACAATAATCATGCCTTTTATTTTGGAATGCGTTTTACGTTGGTTCCCAGGTTCGTACTGCATCAGGGAACACCGATTCTACTACAAAAGTGTTGTGAATAACGTCCATTTTCCACTTTTCAGTTCGTTTGAAGCACCAGCATGGAAATGCATATTTCCTTTAAAATATAAATACCCCTGGTTCTCAATATAATAACCATTAATTGGACAAATAATGTGTGACCCAAAATGCATGAAGAGGCGCGTTGTAAAACACAATTACTGTAATGCCAGAAATATCTTCGAGTTTATTTTCTGCAATTCTTGTTCGGAAATGGAAGCTGTTTATCCAGTCAACTTCTGCCCGCATTTTCTATTTGCTTATTCTTCCTTTAATTCTTCTAAATATTAATTTGGAAAACTAATTTTCCTTTTTTATATATTTCCAGAAATACGAATAATGCAAGGTTTTTACAAATATTCAACAGGAAACCAGTTCATTCAGATATTGTTCGTTTTGAATTTTTTCAAATTTTGAAAACTTTGTCTAGATTGTGCGAGTTCAGTGAAGTACAAGCGGAGCTATAAGCGGAGGAACTTAATTTTGAATTTTGAAAAATCCCTGTGGACGTCATGCCTGTTGTTTTTGCTGATCTTCATCATTTTTCTTCTTCCACACTGCGAAAAGCGGCAGTGTTTTTATGTTTCTTGCTGTAATAATATTTCCTAGCTCACTTTTTTTTTCATCAAGTCCAGTATGAAATTTGTGCATTATTCTGAAGAGCTGTAATACAGTGTTGGGACCCAATAAAACTGAGCAGCGAGGGCAAACCCATTTTTTCGCCCCGAGTAAAAACGAGAACCGAAGCAGAACGGGTCCGACATGCGGGGTTCTTTTTTGTTATTTTTTTCCTACAATCACGGCGGCCTTTTCAATCACGCACTTGACAGCTCGCCGCAATGGGAGCACCTCACACCGTTGGTTCTGGGTTGCAGCTCGGGGAACCCTGGAGCCAATGGGTAGCATTCCAGACGGACGGTTATCCTCCATGCACCCTCTCTCCTTGGGTCAACCTGTCAATCACACTGCCGCATGTTTTCTCCCCCCCCCCCCCCGCCGTCTTTTTCTTTTGCTTTGTGCCCCTTTCCATTCAATATAATGAGAAGACATTTTGTTCCTCTGGAATCTTGATCTACAGGGAACTATCGTATTGATTAGACGGAATTTGTTTAAGTCGTAATGTACATTGCATGACGACGTAATGATAAAAGGTTTCTTAATCAATAAATGGTGAGGTATTATTATTTTCAGGAAGGAGGGAGAAATTCATATGGAGTGTGATTTTGAACGGTCCGTGCATGTTTGGAAGATCCGTTTGCTTTTATCAGAATATACGACATGAGCAGCATATAGAAAAAATCAGAAAAGATTTGATGATCAGGATTTTTTTGATTTTAAGTGGCAATTTAAACTGCTGCAATTGTCACTGAAACTAAAGCATATCGGATCACAATAAACCCGCACAGATGAAATTATTGTACTGTACGCACACGAACGCGGCAAATTGTTGTTCTTGGCGGGTTTGCGTTTTCAGTTGAAAACTCAAATGAAGTTACCATTGCAACTAAAATCATGAAATAGATTATATTCGACACATGGTTCAATGAACTTTCAGTTAACTTTTTTTAAGGTGTCAATTCAAATGGATCATCCCGGATCCGTACAACAACAAAAAACACGTCGAGTTACCGGATGCAATGCACTGATTCTTCAACAGATTGTCAATATCTCTGCTAACATAGCGAAAATTTTTTCAAATCATTGACAAATGATAAAAAATTGCTAAAATATTGACCAGAGCTCATGGCTAGGTTTTTCTTTTAACCGAGTTTATATATATATTTTTTTGGGGTGAAAGCTGAACCAATATCATAAATCCAAACATTTTTCGTGCGGATATGATCAGTTTAATTCGAATTTAAACTTCATCTGTATTGAAGATACTGTACAGTATCAAGTTCATCAGAAATAATAATGAACTTGCCTATCAAATATAGAAAACACCGCATACGGTAAGAGTACTATAAAGCATTTTCACTTGAAGACGCGCCTAGACAGTTTATAAAATCAATTTTCTCGAAAACAAAATGCATTCACTATAAAAAAAAGCTTAAATTTGGTAGCGTATGCAATTCAGGATGTCCGTTTGTATGAATAAAACAGTAACCACAAGCTGCGTTTGAAAACGTCAGAACAGGAATCGTTATTATATATACTGTGTACAGTGGAGTTTTTTACGTATAAATGGTTTTGGTGTTGGAAAAGAATGGAACAATAAAACAAGTAAGTGATTAAGAATGCGCAGCTGATGACGCTGGCAAAAAAAAAAAAAAAAACCGCGAGTCCCGTGGGGCAAAACGCTGCAAAAAATGTTTCCGTTTATTACGCATATACAGTATATATGTGTAAACTCTGCGTCAACGAGCGACGAGCCGAACAGTGGCACCAGCGGCAAACCACCAATTCACTGGACCAAGCAGCAAAGTCCCATTCGCTGAGACTCTTCTCTTTTTATATACAGTATTTTAGAAAAAGAAGAAGCAAAAAATAGTGGAATGTATGTTTCTAACTTTTTTTTCTAGCCATATCTCTCTTTGCTCCTTTACACTGTGCATGTGTGTGTTTCTTTTTTTTAATTTGCTATTTTTTTGGCTTTTGCTATAATAGCAGGTCCTCAATGTCACCTTCTTCTATATACGCCGTTGCGCTGCGATAGTTTCTCCTCTCCAACTTCTTTCTTTCAACTCTCGTCCATTTTTCTTCCCCTCCCTCGTTCACACGGCGACACTTGGCGGCTGTGATTTCCATTGTTTTTCCCTCGGCTTTTTCCTCGATATTTCGATATTCTTTCATAATTTCACGCGCATCATGGGAATACGTGTCGGCCAGGATTTGTCACGTGATTCTTTTTTTGTGAGCGCGGGATTTTTTCCGGGGCGTTTCGGAGCATTCAGTTTCTTCTCACCCGCGTGATTTTTCACGGCGGAGAAGGCTTTTGGTTATTTTTATTTTTTGTCGTTGCCAGAGATGTAAGAGAAATGTTAGGTGACCTTTCCTTGGAGTTGGTTCTGTGATGCGATACGCAGTACAGCATCGTAAGCTCTTTTTTGTTGTTGGTCGTCTTCGTTGCATCTGCTCACACGCACACCGCAAAGTGTCCCCTTTCATATTGCAGCAGAGTCATTAACGATTATGAGGAGTCACATGCCGTCAGGGAATATTATGCCTAAGAAAAGCTTCCGTCACGAACGAATGAGTGTTGTAATGGGAATGGACTTCTTTGCGGGAACAGGCGATGCGACGCACAGTGGCTAATCTGCTGCTTAAATACGAGTCAGAGCTGCTTCTTTTGTTTTTGGGGTTTTTTTTTTTTTGTGTGTGTGTCTTGTATTTCCGGGGAAGGGCAATATATTTCTTTAGGTTCACACGAGACTTTTTTTTTTCCTGCTGCTACTATCCAGGTCCCGTCCTGGTATTTCTACTTCGATTTGAAATTTTTTGAGGAATTCTCATGGTATGAGTCATGTGAACAGATGATTCATTATAGGTTTTTCATTTTTGGGCAAAGCTCCAGGCCCGATTTTATATTGGGAGAGATAAATTTCAGATGTTGTGACGATCAATGCTACAAGTAATAATGACGAGGAGTCGACGTTTTTACACTCAGTAGGAAGAATTCAGGAAGAAATTGGCAAAGAGGGATGAATTAAATTAATTCAAGCGTCTTTTTTTCAGGCAAGGTCGATAAATTCTTATTTTGGTTCACACGAGACTTTTTTCCTGCTACTATCCAGACCCCGTCCTGGCATTTCTCCTTCGATTTGAATTTTTTTTAGAAATTCTCAGGCTTATAAGCTGTGAGTCACATGAACCGATATGATTCATTAGGTTTCGGGTAAATGTCCCCGCCTGGATTTTAGATAGGAAGAAATAAATTGCAGATGTCGTTAAGAAAATCAATGGTGCAACTGATGACTGCTATAAAAATTTAAGCTTTATGAAATAAAGAGAAATAATCCGGAAAAAGTTGGCTGAAATGGCTTGAATGAAACGAGGTCAATCTTCTCTAGCTGTTTTCAGGCAAGGCCAATTTTTTCTAGATTTGCACGCGGCTTATTTCTTCCCATGCTCAGGTCCCTTTGACGTGATTTTTAGAATACATATTTTCCATAATTTTACATCATTCGAATTAATACTCAAGTCACATAAATAATGATTCTTAATATTTTCTTGAATTCAGATGGGCAAAAATAAATTCTGAAGAATTCTGGATGGACCATATTACAATAGTAATAATGTCATAGTTTTTATTGTTGTTTGAAAGCCATGATTTACTTTCAATGTGCCTCTAGAAGATCTTGACCCAAATTTATTGGTTTTTTCATGATGCAGAAGTAAATTTACACATGATTATGCATTATTAGAAACAAATTGACAGTGTTGTCCAGGAAAAATTTACATTTGTTTCAAGAACCTTGCTTTAAATTACATTGTGCCTCAAGAAAATGTACAAGGTTTTTGCTCCTGCAGCTGTTTTCTTGTTTTGAACTTCCTCTTCTCACATCACCTTATGTTGACAGGGTGACACATTTTCTTCCTAAAAAATATATATAAACTCCCCTTAGCAGCTGACAGTGATGAATATTTTTGTGCAGCTGCACCTCTGAGATACAGATTTCAGAGGAAATATCTTGAGATGTGTATTGTTAACATTTGACATGTAATCAAAATGCATATACCGTATTTACTTGAGTACCACACACACCTTTTTTCTCAAATTTCAAAAGAAAAAAAGGGGCATGCATCATAAGCGGGTACAAAATTTTCAAGAAGTTTTTGGAAGCTGTGGGTTGATTATACTTGATTATAATGGAGAAATTTGTGAAACATGTACCAAGAAGACTTTTTTTTACTGAAAATTTTGAAAATTGATCAGATTCATGTTTAATTCACATCCAAAATTAAATTTTTTGTTTTTATTTTCAAAATTATGTGGTTTTACAGTCACTAAAAATGCAGTGCGCATCTTACTTGGGGATACAATTTTAGCCAAATTTTGAACTGAAAACCCCCTGTGCGTGCCTTACTCAAGGGCGCAGGGTACTCAAGTAAATATGGTATTATGTATTGAATATATATCCCTGCATGAGGTCCAAACACTCATGAATATAGAAGGTACAGTCAACCCCCATCTAACAGACTTAATTTGTGAAATGGACAAGTCTGTTGGACAAAAAGACCTTTTGACAAATTCAATTATATAAAAAATTAAAATTTTAAATTGTCAACACTAATTTTAAACCAAATTTACTCTATTTTGCAGATTTTTTCTGTTGGGACTTGGGAAGGAGGAAAAAATGCATGCAAAGCTGGTCAAGTCTTTCTTTAATTTGTTCATTCTACTTTTTGTTTGACTAACAATTGACTGAAAAAATATATATTTTTATTACATTGTGATTTGATGATTTGCTTTATTTAATTAGTACAGACAAAAACATAAAAAGCTGCAATTGATTAAGCTGATGGTATAATTTTTTTAGGTTTTGAGCCAATTTTTCCTTCAGGGTTCTCATGCAACTGTTTTTCTATCACAGCACTTAGAATCCGCATCCAATTTAAAGTTTAGAATTTTTAAAATCAAAATTGGAGACATGAAGTTCAGGTACATACATGGAGAATCCTTCAAAAATTGTGCTCATCTCTTTCTTGTAAATAACAATTGATTCATAAAATGAGCTTATCCTGATGTGCTTCTTGTGAATAACTTACTGAAGATGGATGGCGATGTACACGATTTCAAAGGCAAATATTTAATTATCACCTGCTGGCCACTGTTTCAATGTTTATTGCATCCAGGGTAAGATGGAGAGATACGAAAGTTTTATGATGCACCCATCTACGGTTGACGATTTTTCGATTTTAAATAATTTGCATTCTCGTATGAATTTATGAGTTATCCAAGTACGGGAATTTTTGTAAAAATATTCTTTTAAAAAGGGGGGAAAAGTTCTGGCAGAAATTTCATCTGATTTAGAAAATGTATTGGTTGCCCGGAAATTTATTTTCATGAGCCGAGTAAGATGCCCACGTTTTGTTAATCAAACGGTATTTCCTTTAAACTGATGCAAATTATTGTTGAGTGCAGCACAATATCGAAGCTAATCGTTTCAAAGAGATTTATGGACTTCGGAATTTTCGTTACTATTTCGAAAAATACTTCTAAAAAAATTTGCTTGATAATGGCAAGATGATTGATGAAAAATCGTCAAGTTATTGCTTGATGGTATTTCCAAAAATGCATCTCCATCATTTTAGTCCCCAGTTTTTCAATCTTTACCAATATATGTGACTGTAATTGGGACTAAAATGACCGCAATCTTAAAAAAAAAAATCCTGCACTTTTCGGATCATGATTCATGAGTGAAATAAAATCACTCGTACATTGTACTGTACTTCAAAAAGGGACACTTTCATTCAACAAACTCCACCGTGAAATTCCTTGGAGTAAGCCTGGAAATATCATGCAATGAATGCTGTAAATAAAAAAATATTAATCGTCTACGAACCGGCGGCCTTGACGTAATTTGTAACTCTTACCAAACGCGGGACTTTCGTCCAGTCCCCCCGCCCGAACTGACCCGATTTTTCCTGCTGGTCGGGCCGAAAAAAAAACCGGAAATTCGTCACAGGGGTCGTCGTAGTTCCAGGTGCAAATTCACAATTTTCTTCGAATTCATTCTTTTTTAATGCTTTTTTTTAATATTTCCAGCTGCTTTCCCCTGCAGCACCTGAGGATGGGAACGAGCACACGCGCGGCTCACGGACCCTCGGGTGAGAACCGGCGACCTCGTCGGGGCCGTTTCTTTCCTTCGTGTTCTGCTCGCGAAAAACGATATTAAATAATAATAATAAAACGGAAACGACGGAAAAAAAAATTTACGGAGGAATAACAAAGACAAGAAGAAAAAGAGGGAATTAGAAGCAGCAGCAGAAAATAGCGAAAGAGAGGAGGATGGAGTATACGACGATATGTGCATAAGGAGGCAGGCAGGCAGCAAACCGGAGTGAGAGAGTGTGAGAGAGAGAGAGAGAGAGAGAGAGAGAGAGAGAGAGAGAAATTCAGGAAAGAAACAAAAGCAATATTTCCTGCCAGCAATTGCAAATCACCCATGCAACTCATCAGCTTATTTACTTTTGATGAACCCATATTGCAATTCGATGGAGGCAACTCTCCGAGAGAGAGAGAGAGAGAGAGCGTGCGGAAAAATGAAAACCTGCGATTACGAGCGACGCTTAAGGAAAATGCCGGTTTCCCAGCGCAGACCATCCATCATCCGCGGGCGAGCGGGCGACCAGATGACCGCAGGAACGTATATTCTGCGGCGTGCATATCTTCCCTCACTGCTATATACTCTGCTCAATTTCCCTCACTGCTGCTGTTGCTGTTGCTGCTGCACTTCCCTTTTTTTTTTTTGCCTGCCTATATACACGAGTGTATATATATATCCGGCATTTGTACTGTACATAGTTTGGCTCATAAAGTTTTGAAAAAATGTTTGAAATAGACCCAAAAGAGTTTCAAGAATCCCAGATTTTTTTTTTTTTTTAACTCGCATAGCTTCATCGTTCGGCAACACTTCCGTGCTGTTCAACGCAGTCTCCAAGCGATTTCAATGCCTTTTTTCATGTGATAAATCCAATGATAAAAAAACAGTGCCAAAAATGATCAAGCTGCTCTTTGACGACGGAAATGAGGCTGTCAATGTCCTCAAAATCAATCCCTTTCGTATATTATCTTCACCGTCGGGAACGCGAGGAAAAATATTGGAATAGTTAAAACTCTGTTCGATCTTTTTCAAAACTTTCAAGCCGTATGAACCAACCCTCGTGTACTGTAAATATATATATATATATATATATATATATATCGCTCCCTCTCTCTCTTTCTCTCGGAGAGTTGCCTCCATTGAATTGCAATATGGGTTCATCAAAAGTAAATAAGCTGATGAGTTGCATGGGTGATTGGCAATTGCTGGCAGGAAATATTGCTTTTGTTTCTTTCCTGAATTGCGAGCGATGATTAGAGAAAACTGTAGCAGCCTCAGGTTACATCCGCAGAACACCCATTTTTGGAAGTCATGGCGAGGAAGTTTTGAAGAATTTTTAATTTTGGATTGAGCCCTGGGACGACTTCATGAAGTTTCAAGCGTCTGGAAGCTTCTACCATCACAGTAAAATCTCGGTATTACTGTATAACAAATACCGTTTCAAAAAAGTTAAGAGCATATCGAACTTTTTTCTCAAACGCCCCGGCAGAAAGCTTGCATGCTAAAAAATCTCATAACAAACTGGAAGATTTTAGTAATGAAAAATATGTTTGAGAAATTTTTAATAGATTCTATAGAGAGAAATTTGCTGACTCAGTCTAAAATTTCGAGTGTATTAGCGAGTGCTGGAGAATGATGTGAGCGAAATTCACCCAACAGCAGACAGAGTTTAAACCGGATTTAATGTATTTAAAAATGTTGCGAACTTTCATCAATCTGTGACTTTTTATTGGGTTTCTCTTATTAAATTCATGCCATGACTTTATTCAAGTAACTCATAAGATTTCATTTTTTTTATTTGACTGGCGATTTGGCATTGTTTCTTCTTCCTCAGAAGTAATAGAGAAAGCAATCTAGGGTCACTTCCTCAGAGCCCAGCTGTTTTTTGAAGAGACAAATTGATCAAAAAGTGGTCTTAGATAATTTTCAACTATTTAGGATTCCGGTGCCGATCATTCTTACTCAAATCAAGAGAATATAGCACCATTTGAGCAGCAATCCGAAAAAGTGACATTTTCTTTGTGAAGCATGGATTTATCGTGATTTCCACAGGATACATACGTGAAATGTTCGCGATGATGCAAGTAATCTTCATGAATGAATCACAGGACGATAAAAACGAAATCGCATGAAACATTTCTCAGCCATTTCAATTTATTTTACCGACAAGAAATTTTTGCATCCATGACTGCTTTCGTTATTTCGGCGCCGCTTTAGTTCGTCGTAAAGAAGACTTCATGTTCATTAGAAATTCGATTTTGGACGAATTTAAAGGCGGTTTTCAAGTAAATTTGGACGTAGAAATTCGCTTGTGTTTTGGTCTGGATCGTACTCGTAATAGCAGATAAAGTTTCAAAATTTTTAGAATATCCCTGATAAACATTTGATCAACAGGAGGCGAAAACTCGAAAAAGAAATCAGTCATTATGGTTACGTTTGCAGAGCCTCCAAAGATCGTCAAAAAGTTGGAATGCCTAATTTGCTTCATGCCTTGAAAACATGACTTTATTGTGAACTTCGCACAAAAATGTCAGCTTCAATTCCATTTAATCAAGGTAAAGTATCATCAAAAAATTAAGTTTCTTTCTTTCACATACAATTATGGAATAAAATACAGTATCTAGGCAGCAGGAATAAATCTACAAGTTGTCTGCGGAGAAGTTCCAGTCCAAGTCTAAAGTTTTGAATACCGACGGCTTTTCCCTTGAAAACGAAGTTAACTTTGACAATTTAAAAAAAAAGTGGAAACCGTCGAACTTTTCTGTGAGAATCCCATTTCTCCATCATCACTTCAGAGCTTGCAAACAAGCTGAATACAAGATAGCACATGATAAACCAAGTCTGAATTACATCCCGGAAAGAGAAACTGCGCTGCAAGAAGCTTCAAGTTCCATTGGTGTCAAAATACATAAAAAATTGCAAATGACCTTAAACCGTATAAAGACATTTCTTTCGCGTTCCCAAGAAGGCCGTTCTTTTCTTCGCGTTCATCATGGAACATTTTAAAAAGTATTTCGGAGCATATGGTCAGGGTTTTTTGTTGTTGTTGTGTGTCTTCTCTTTCCCTATTCAGTGGTTAACCTTTTTCCGTTTCCCTTGAGCAGGGTAACTGAGCGTGTGTCGGAAACACTGAAGCTCGGCACCGAGTGTCACCACCGCACATCTTTGGTCTTTTTCCACTAATTCTTCAAGACTAATTCGATTTTTAGTGATGGATGCTCGGGCTCATGAAGAAAAATTACGGCAAGACGCTTTTTTCCCCCTTTCCGGTGCTGGTTAGAATTTCTTCCTTGCATCATTCCACCTCATTGGAATTTTTAAAAAATCTTGAACATTTGGGTTTCAAAAGAAATTGCCTTTAATTGGGTAATCTTTTTTTTCGCGGACCTGGAACACGAGAATTTAATTCCGCTACGACTAGAATCCTTTTGCTTTCTCGTCGTCGCCGTCAAAAATTATTTATAAAATTCCGAGACAATATGGAAGGTTTTGCAATGATTACGAGAAAAATCTGCCTGGCTTTCGGCTTACTATAGATCATTGAAAGACGCGAAGAATTATGACAGCATTTTCATAAATACCTTCCGCTTTCATAAGAAAGCAAATGGCATCTTTCACTACAAAATACTTTTTTGAACAATGAAGAATTTCGTCCCATTATGGACTAAAGCAAACCATAAACTTGGACATCATCCAAATGACGACCGTCTAATTTTCCATTCACACAGTTTATATTTTGATTTTTTATGCTCAAAAGCAGAATGTTTTTTTTTTAATCCGAACTGACATGAATTATAACCAATTGCTGTCCATTTTCATAAAATTTTAAAAATCTCAGTTATCTTCATTTCGAAGCTTAAACCGAGAGATGTTTCTTGTCGGTAGTAGAAATTGTCCACGCTTTCAAACATAATTCCTCTGTCAACATTCTTACCAGCTAATCGTGTTGTTTTTTTCGTCGCACGAAGCAGAACGGGTCATTGGAAAAGAACAATGCATAAAATTTGGCATGCCTTGAATATTTTTCTTCTCATCATCCAACCATCGGTTGCAGCACAAAAAAAATCAACTTTCAGCTATGAACTATCTGATCATCTGCGCTCTTAGAGAAATGGTGCGAAGCTGATGAATGCGAGGAGAGGAGGAAGAAAATGGTCGATGCGTCTTGAATGAATTACGGGAAACAGAGGGTGAGAGAGGAGAAAAAAAAAGCAAAACATTTTTTTTTCGAATATGTATGGAGATAAATATATATGGGAAATCCAAAGAGCACGACTATATAGGAAAGAAAATACTCGTGGAAATGAGGTGGACTGCCGACGAACTTGAGGAGAATTTGCGCCGAGCGGAAACCTGCAATCTCGCGTGTTTTCGACGTGCGTATACGTCTGCTATATACGTGTGTGCATGCATGTGCAGGGCGAAGACGGAGAAGAAGAAGAAATGTGCAACACAAAAAAGAAAGGGAAGAAAGAAAGAAACGTATACGAGCACACCGTGGGTGATTAATGACTTTTCGATGTGAAATCATAATTAAACCCTGCGCGCTGGGCTGACCCGACGCGGCCCTGTTGTTCGGCCCGCTTCGTGACTGCCCTGCTTCGATCCTCGTCTTCTTCTTCCTTCTTGCGATTCTTTTCTCTTTTCCTAGATTATTATTTTTTTTGCAAAGCACCGTTGCTTGGGTGGTTCTTATTTATTTATTTTTCACCTGTGTTTATTGTGTGTCCCTGTTTTTTTTTGCCCTTCTTGCCAAAGGTTTCCTGGCGTCCATCAACATTCTCCCCGCGGCTCCTTCGCAAGTGAATCACGTTTGCAGCGTCGGCCGCGATTGGTCTGAATTGCACAATGACTCCGATGGCGGAATCAGAAGGAAGCAATTTTGCCGTCGGGGCCCGTCACTTTTCGTGCTGTTCGTGATCGCGGCGCTGGGAATGTCGAAAATAAATAAATAAAGCTTCGTCCCTGTAATAAACAAAGCCGTCAAAAAATTGCCGCTAGTTTTTTTTTTCAGAAAAAAAAATTGCGGGGGGAAATGAAATAAAAAGCAGGGAATCTCTCTTTAGAACGTTTCACTCTTCAACGGTTGCAAACATTTCATGTAATCAGTTCAGCCAGATGCTCCTCTTTGTCTTTGAACATTGCAGCATAAAATCGGAGATTGTTCGGGGGAAATCGTATTTTTCGTCTGGACTCTTTCTTCTATTTTGACGGTAAAATTTACTTCTAGATTCACTCAAACCCGTCGTAAATTAAAATTACTCTTCTGATGCTTTGGCAATGTCGGTGAGTGAACTCTTATTGCATTTGTCCCATTTTTGACATTGAAAAGAATGGATTCAATTCATCAATAATCTTATTTGCATTACATTCAAATTCAAACGTACAATTTTTTACAAATAACAGTGCGTTGAAGATAAGAAGATATTCTTGTTTTGCTATTCTTCAACACGGGCATTTTTAATGTATTTATGTAAGAATTAATTTCTGAAAGACTCAAGACTTTCGATGCAACAATTCTCAGGGGATCGCCAAATGATTCAGCGAATATTGCTGAAAATAAGCTGCTTTAAGCAGTCATCAAAACATAGTTTCATCTGGAACAGAAAATAACGCTATAACTACATGATGTGCTTCTTGAGCCTTCTTTCCTATAGTTGCGTCTTGTTCTGTATCGTTGCCTTTTATTTTTAAAATTATGCGTTCAGAGAAAATAGCTTGATTTCAATTGCAATGCAAACTCAATTGTTTATTCCTAATTGAATTGAATTGAACAGCAAGCTTTATTGAACGCTTTTCAGCATCCACAAGGTTCAAGCAATCTTCCAACATCCAAACCCCGCTCACCTTGACACCCACATTCATCCAAACACATTCCATCACATCAGAATGGAAAACAAAGAAATGCGGATATTAAAAGAAAAGAAAATACATCCCAAAATGTACAACTGCAGGACTGGTGTAAATACAGCATATATACACATTTTTCCCTTTTCTGATAACAAAACCAAAATGTCAGTAATAAGAATTGCAGCATAAGTAGTATCCCTACTTCTGCGCAGTTCAAATCTTCTGTTCCCTGTGTTGTACTCGTCAGACTCGAAGCATATTCCCAGGACATATATGCTTCTCACATAAGTCCGCATATTGGCGGATATGATATTAATTTAGCTCAATAAGCATGTATTTACTCGGGATAGACTTATACTCTTTCCTTTTTGTAAAGTAATAGAGCACTGCTTCTTTACGAACTTGAAAAAAAATAAAAGTAATGATGATTGGAATTTAAAACTTTGCCGAGCCTCGTTGCGGTTTCTCGCGGCGACGGGATCCAAGTCAGGACTTGAGGGAAATCTCCTGTCCTGTGCCAAAGCACAGCGCGGCAAACTTTTCCTCTTGCGGTTTTGCCCCACAGTATATGGAGTGGTTTTGCATCCTGTGGTTTTGTTTTTTGTTTTTGGTCTTCTGTTTTTCCCTTTCAGTTTTGTATTTTTGATTGTTATTTATTTATTTTTATTTTTTTCTGCTGAGATTGAAGCAGTATAGAAAATCAATTCGTCGAGGAATTCCGGCGGCGCTGATGCTTGCAGCGGTATGGACAATAATGGCGTGTGTTCACCTTTCCTTCCGCGTGTGCGTATACGGTTTGATTCCACGCTATGTAACTGGAGTGTAGCCGAAGTCGGAAGCAGAAAGGTGGGTAAACCGAATTTAGTTGCACTCAACATGCAGAAGTGGCAGACAAAAATAATAGAGTTGCTTTTCTTCGTTGTTGCGTATTTCGAGCGGTGTAATTGCGACAGGTCCGAAAATTACGTCGGCAGAAAATGAGACCCCGCGCGGCACGGCAAAAAAATAAAATAAAATTGTCCGCACATGTAAAAAAATAATCGGCATTTCCCATTAAATATTTGGATCTTTCATTCCATATAAAATTGGAGAGAATTATATCTCAAATGACGATATGCCGTATTTTGGCACGCGAAAAAATTATTTCGTCTTCATGATTTTTTTTTTTTAAGAATAAGTTGTTGAGGAATCGCGAAAATGGGATCTGTTCAAAGTTTGAGAGCAGGGAAATTATAGGGTAAAATATTTCCTTTCCAATGAAATATTTCGCAGTATGGCTTACTTCTTATAAAAAAAATTCCGAAAGAAATTCTAGCACGAAAACCTGCATTTTATTCTACAGTGCGCATGCGTTAAAAACCACCAGCTAGTATCCAATTATATTTTATTTTTCAAAATTTTCAAAGAGAGCCTGATACTGGAATACAATAGATCAATAAAAGGAAATTTGATGATTAAAATTCGTCTTTGCTGGTCAAAAATCAGAATATCTCTTCGATGGCTTCCGGGTTGCGTTTCATTATTTTTTCCGTTAGTTTTTTTTTTTTTTTTTGATTGCGTAAAAGTCGAATTCTCGGTTTCTGCGTTGTTTTCGTTTTTGTTTCTGTTGCGTTGTTGTTCTAATTCAAGTGATTTTTCTTTCATTTCTACTGGAATACAATACTGGAATACTGCAATACAATAGATCAATAAAGGAAATTTGGTGATTAAATTTCGTCTTTTGCTGGTCAAAAATCAGAATATATCTTCGATGGCTTCCGGGTTGCGTTTCATTATTTTTTCCGTTAGTTTTTTTTTTTTTTTGATTGCGTAAAAGTCGAATTCTGGATTTCTGCGTTGTTTTCGTTCTTGTTTCTGCTGCGTTGTTGTTTTACTTCAAGTGATTGTTCTTTCACTTCTATTGTCTTTTTTTTGGCATTATTATTTTTTGGGTGACCAAAAGTTTCCCCCCTTGGGCTGATTCCGCGGATGCGTTCTCGACAGGTCGACTAATTGTGAGAAAGTGGAATACGAGACGTCATTATCATCAGTGCGGCGACATGCACCGCGTTTTTGCGGGTTCCGCGTATATACGTACGTACGTACGTGTACGAGGAATGATTCAAAAGTTTCTTCAGTACGTTTCAATATCTTTTTTGTGTTGCATTTTTTTTTTACTAGGATTACTGTACAATACTGCCGACCGCACAGAGATGAATGCTAGATGCTCACTCTCCCTACAACAATCTTGTGTACAAAGATTTTCTCAGTACAAAACATTTTTTGGTGATCGCAAAGGGTTCTCTCTCCATGTTATTGGGGGTTTCTGCAACGAAATTATTTTTACAAAGATCTTTTCTGGTTCTTAAGATTTCGTTGAAGAAAGAGAGATAGAGAGAGTCCACGCTATATGTAAAATTAAGACTGTTTATGAGGGGTTTATTTGATGACAGCTCTGATTCGGCGACTTCGCGCTAAATAATTGGCAGTTCCTTGAAATCCCTTTATATACTCGGCATCAATGATACAGTGCATACAAGTATTTGCGAGGAAGAAGAGGTTGTTTCTACTAGGAAAATAATGGTCGTCCGATTCAGGAAAACCTCAATTATATAATTTTACTATCGTTGAAAATACTGCACTGTATTTTCAATGCTTGACATATGCTTGCCAATTGATGAAATATGCGACTTGTTGGCAGGTAAATTCTGATTTTCGCACTACAATGATGGAGTTCGTCCTTCCTCCGTTTCCAATTGTGTCCGTGTATGAGGAGAAAACTTTGAATTGTTGTCTGGGAATGTTCGAATATGCCTTTTGAAAAATTGAGTTCATATATTCGTTGATCCAGCCAGACTTCAAGATGACAGGAATTGCAAGGAACTGACGAAACGTTCGAGTCGAACCCCGTTCATATACTTCCGGAGAAGATACGTTTTCTTAATCTCGATTAGTTGTGATGGGTTTATTCAATGAAAGCTCAAATTTGGTGAATTCGTGCTCAATAATTGACATTTATTTAAAATTCCTTCTTACTCAACATCAATGATCCATAAACGCCAGGAACACGACAATTTTTATTTTATTGTTCAACATGTTCAATATCCAGGGAAATCTCAATGAAATAATTTTTTCATCGTTCAAAATGTTTTCAACGTATGACCTGCTTGCAAAATTAATGAAATATAAATGCGAGTTTGGCAGGTTATTCTCATTTTTGCACTACAGTGATGATGGAGTTCTTCGTAAATTTTCTGTCCATTTCCGTGAGAGGAAAAAAAAATTGAAATTGTTGTCTGGGAATGTTCGAATATTAAAATTTTTAATTGTGTGCTCATATCCAATTATCCAGCCACGCCAGACTTCGACAACGTGAGTAGCAAACTGATGAAACTTTTGAGCCAACCCTCGTTCATCCACTTCCGGACAAAATACGTTTTCTTAATCTCGATTCCCTTGATTGTCATTCCTCAAAGTCTTTCAAGACGGGTTCTCTGCTTTGCTGGTCGGAGCTCTCTCTCTCTCTCGTATGAACCAGCGCGTCGGGGGTTTTGCGGTTCATCGCGAAACATTATCAAAGCCTTCTATTTTTTTTTAAATTTGAAATTGAGACAATTTTGTTGCTAATGCAGTACTTGAACTGGGGAACACTCGCTATATATGTAGACAATCTTGAAGCGCGTCGAGGGCCTTTTCTTCTCCCATTTGCGGAGTGTCTGACGAAAGCCGGTTCGGGTTGATGGGTAATTTTACGAATGCGTTCCGCAGCACCTGAAGCTAATGGTTAGCGGCTTCGAGTCGGGCTCATTTGCGTTGAAGAAGATGAGCTTCTGGTAACTTACCGAGTCCTGTTGTCTCAAAGTACGGGACTCATTGTCCCCATTTTAGAGCGTGTTCCCTGCAGCAACGCAACAAAAAAAAATTAATAGGCCCTCACGTTGAAGAAAATGAACATGACGAAAAATGCCGCCAGCGCGTCTTCATTAGAATTCCGTGAATTTTTTATGTGCTCATTTTTTTTACAGCTAGGGTTATGTGTTAATTATTTTTAAAATTGTAATAAAGTTTCTCACTGGGCTTGAAAAATCTGCAGTAAATTATGCGTTATACAACTCAACGTACCGATGGGGAAAAAGCCAAATTTTAGTCCCAAATTCATTCAATCCACATTTTAAAGTGTTATTGAATACAATTCTCGAGATTGATGAGAGGAATTAGTCATTCATTTGAAATCCTAAAAAAATTGTGAAAACTTTATGCTCTCTAAATTTACGGGAAAAAAATTTCGACGAGTGCAGCTGAAATGCGGCTCTAAACACTTCGACAATAAACTCACATTTAATGTCAAAGAATTATATGAATAAGCTAGCATTTTCAAACTTGAATGTACATATGCAAGGATAAACTTTGTAAACGCTGTTTATTGTGCGAAATTTTGCTCATGAAATAACGCAAACGTTTCCGGCAAGTACGGTTGAAATATAGTGGCGCACAAAGTTTCCGAATAAATCATTCATAATAAAAAAATTCGAAAGCTTATTAAAAACGCCCTCTATCTTTATTTTTTGAACACGATTAAATTTTTCAATCTGTTGGTACAATCGCAAGGGATTCTGTCATTTCAAGGTGATTTTCTCCTGGACAGCTAATTAAATTATTTTCTGCTTGTTGTAAATAAAAATTGGTTTTTAAATAAAATTGACAGCTTTTTTTAGATCGATGAGGGGATGCGATCTTCAATTTCTTTCAGTACTAACGTGAATTATTTCCGGTTTGCCTTAAACCAAAATTTTAAAACAATTTAAATACTGTATATTGTATCAACTGAATTAAGAGAATGTGGTCAAATCTCTCCTGGACAAGGCATTTTCGTGAATTTTCGGCTTGCAAAAAAAAGAAAAATTTTGTTCTATATACAATTGAAAGGTATTTTCAACTCGAGAGGATGCGATTCATTATTTTCTCCATGAGAAGCACGAATTATTTCCCGTTCGCCTAAATTTTTTTAAAATTAAAAATATCAACTCAAGAGAATGTGTTCCTCAATTCTTTCATCCTATGAGACAAGGACTCGCATAAATTTGTTAGTCTTAAAAATTCAATTATTTTCTAAATACAGTACAATTGAAACACATTTTTCTACTCGAGATGATGCGATCGTTCGTTTCCTCCAGGAATAAAACAAGAATTATTTCCAGTTCGAATAACCTGAAGATTAAAATTACACAATTTTAAAGATATTGTTTCTACGCAGGAGAATGTAGTCCTCTATCTTCTTTCCTGATGTTCAGGGCACTCGCATGCATAGTTTGCATTCAAAAAAAACCTTCATGTCACAATAAATACGGTACAATCGAAAGGCATTTTTCAACTCGAGAGAATGCGGTCCTCAATTATTATAATTTTTTCCTGGCCAAGTACCAACATTTTAACATTTTTATCAAAGTCCAAATGAGGAAGAACTTTCGCCACGCATCAGCAGCATCAACCCAAAAACCCCCATTATACCTGATGCCCGCAATCCCGCCGTCGCGCAATAAAAATCGTTACATGGTCAAACATCGTCGGTGTCGAGGCGACGTTTCCCACTGGCGGCGGCGGCGGCGACGGCGGCGGCGGAAGGAAAGAGTCGGCAGAGAGAGAGAGAGAAAGAAAGAATAGAGAGAGAGAGAGAGCCAGCCAGCCAGCAGCAGCACTTCCGCTCCCGATATTTCCCCGGACCGGACTCAGCTGCCGCTCCTCTCGAAACGAATTCTTCGATTAGGGAGATGTCAGGAAACAGGAAGATTGATGATGGATCCGCTCTCCGCTCGCCTCTCGGCGTTTGTATCAACCCCGCGAGCAGCAAGCAAGAGCGGCTTGCTCTGCTCTACAGCCTAGCTATCCAGCTCGCTGCCTCTGCTTTAATCTTCCTCATTTTCTTCCGGACTGGGCCGGGGAGCCCCCATGCCGTAAGGATACACCAGTGTCTCGGGGTCTATATGTATTTTTCCCTCTCGGTCTCTCAACCTTCCCATGGCTGCAGGCTGCTGCTGCTGCTGCTGCTGCTGCTCTGGCCCCGAGTATCCCAGTAAATCCGTTTCGAGTTATGCCTTGAGCCCTCGTCTAAACCGATGGAAATCATGCCATGTACCCGAAAGAAAGAAAAAAAAATTCTGTGGAAGCCAAAATAAATGCATACGCGAGACATTACAGGTGATGAACCTGGGTAACTCGAACCTCGATCGTCTCGCAATTCGTTACATGGTCCCATGCATTCCTTCTGAAACTAACGTGAATTATTTCCCGTTTGCCTTAAACCAAGATTTTAAAACAATTTCAATACTGTATAATGTATCAACTCAAGAGAATATGATCAAATCTCTCCTGGACAAGGCATTTGCATGAATTTTTGGTAAGTCGAATACCTCCTTATTATGTCGAATTTTTTCAAAGTACCCCGTCTGAATTACCCTTAAAGAAAAAAAATTCATTAAAAACCTGTCTAACTCGAACGGCTTTTCATAGCAAACTTCAGAAGCCAAAATTTTCGGAGGCATTTTGCTTATTATTTTCTTGACGCAGGAACAAGAAAAGCAATTAAAAGTATGTTTTTGAAAAGTTAGAAGTGGAAGACTAATTGGGCAAATGAAACCCCGTTTAAATCATTTTAGAAGATAATTTTAATAAAGGGAAACTGGAAATAATTCTTGCTTGTCATGGAGAAAACAGGGGATCGCCTCATCTTGAGTTGAAAAATACCTTTCCATTGCATTTGGAACATAATTGCATTTTTTTAAAGGCAAGAAATGCATGCTAGTGCTTGTCTTACAGGGGAGACTTTAAGACCACATCCTCTTGAGTCTAAGCAATATTTTCAAATTACTGTAATTGAAAAAATAATTTTCAATAAGGGAAAATGAGAAATATGCTTGCCAACAAGTTCAGCATCTTTTCATCTCATATAAGAAGCAATAATTCAAGGCCCTGAATATCACCGTTTAAAATTTCCTGCGATTCTTCTAGCTTTCCCACAATAAAAAAAAAGCTTGTCTCCCTATAACTCGAAACTTCCTTAACTCGATTTTTTTGCTGATCCATTTAAATATGACATGAAGAGGTTCAACTATTCGAGATTTCCTTTTTTCAGGAGAGCTCATCGCATGCCGCTAGTTATCTGCAATTATTTATAGTTAATTTTTGAGTAAAGTACTTAACATGCGGTTTAAATGAATGACTGCACATACTGTACTTTCAAACATATAGCATACCCCAAAATCGGTGAAACATGGAATCATTCGAGTGTTTCGGTCCTGGAAAATTGAACCCAGTTTTCTCGCGACACTAAGTCATCGCACTACGCCAGATTTTTGAAAAAGAAAATTTCCGATAAAATCTCATTTGTTTAGTTTAGAAACCAAAAGAAAGCATCTGGTCATCAGCGTGGATTAGAGTTTCTCATCCCGCCCAAAAAAGGGGTTCCAAGATTTCCATTTACGGAATATCTCTCAGACTCTGATCTCTAAAAGCTCACACTACTTCTCATTCGGATAATCCGCTGAGACTCGAGAAAAAAATCAAATCATTGCTGTAAATCAAAATGCGTGCGACAAGAATTCAAAATAACACGAAGATACAGTATTCAATCAAATAAAGAACGATTACAAAAAACAAATTTTAAATCTGCAGCCTCGTCGATTTTCTTATGGAACAATCCAAAATTTGTTCCTACTTTTTACTTATGGTCCCGAACTGACTCGTATATCGGGTCATCATTCGATAATCGGGAATCATTGCTAAAATTTATGTTCATCGCTTCCACTGTATTTATAAAAAAAACGCTAGATTTGAAGTTTCGATGAAATATTTTCATTTTTATGATGCTGAAGTAAATAAAAGCTTGAAAGGCTTCGCTTCGCTTCGTTTCTACATACCGACCGAAGAAAAACTAGATATTTCGTCTTTATTTCAGTCCCTCGATTGCCGAGACCTCATCTATCGCAATATTATGAGGCAGTTTCCGAATACTTTACATATTTTTAAACAGGTGCGATTTTTTTTCGTGATTAGGCAAAATTGAAATAATGTCAAGAACCTATTCACGGATTTCTAATCAGAAGATGCGTGGAGCTGAACACAGGAGCTCGAGGTGGCCAGCAGCAGGGAGTTTCCCAGCTGGCGCCCGCCGGACCCGAGGCCGAGGCAATTTGGCGGAAAACTGCAGTATTCACGGATTTCTAATCAGAAGATGCGTGGAGCTGAACACAGGAGCTCGAGGTGGCCAGCAGCAGGGAGTTTCCCAGCTGGCGCCCGCCGGACCCGAGGCCGAGGCAATTTGGCGGAAAACTGCAGTTTAATAGGGCGGAATCATTAATATTACTGGGGTTGACAGCACGGCCGTTTGCGGCATAGGACAAGCAGACTATAGAGGCAAAAGAAAAAGAAAGAAAAATACCGTGTGTGTCCCTTGCTGCCCACCCCTCGGGGGCCTTCTAGAAGAAGAAGTCGATGGCGAGTGAGTTGGGCCTAGCGCGTACAAATAACGGACTACCTGACCTGTTGGGTGGCGGCGGGTTGACTCGTCACCTGTGAACTTGTGGTCTCCTGTTTGAGTCGTAGTGCTGAAAAGGAAAAAAGAGGAACCAATAGTACTAAGGAAACGGTCTTTGTCTCTCGGTGCTGGTCTCTGAAACATAAATAAGACAAAGAAGAGCTCTGCTGTGGATCAACATCAGTTTAATAGAAAAACACATAATCAGCCTGGGACAAGGGCCAGGAATTGTTGGTAGAATTCTTAGAATAAATTAATGCAGTAATTAGCAAACTGAACGCAACAGGACAGGCAGTACCTCCCAATTCAACCACCCTGCAATTTGTCCATCCTGCAATTTGATGGGCAAATTTTCTGGGAAATCAACTTGAAATTTGAGCTCTGCACCACAATTTGGCCCATAGATAGATGCAAAACATCAAATATAGTTGACCCCGCACAATAGACTTAATTTTTGCAACAGACTAGTCTGTTATGTGAAAATTCCTTCAGACAAATTCAACTATAAAAAAAAAATCGTTCAATTTTTACCATTAATTTTAAACACAAGAAGTCTGTTAAGTGGATTTTTCCATTATGCAGGAGAAAAAACTGCCTTCAGAGACAGTCCATTAGGCAAAACATCCTTTAGGAAGGGGGTCTGTTAGGTAGGGGGTTGACTGTACAGTGTGGAAAACATTGCATTTGACATTGTTGTGCATTTTAACCACTTCACACTTTGCCCTAGTACAGCAACAGATTAGTGTCAAATTTTAGGGTATTATCTGTTCTGTGATTAAGGACTATAGATAGATAATTTTTCAAGGCCTGGGATTGGCCAGGAAACGTTGAGTCAAAGACATTTTGAAGCATACAACTTTCGGGAGGGAAGAGTTTCTTGATATGGTTTCACTGGACTTTTTCATTTGATGGTTTTTCCAGCTCAATAAAATGGAGTTAATTACTCCACACGTCACTCAGGGGTCGTTAACGGTTATTCACGACTTAATAACACCGCGACTCTACCAGCCGTAACTCAACTGGATCGTGGTTCTGTGTGAGAGGACGTGGGACAATTCTTTCTTTCCGGGTACAGTATTTGCAATTAATAAAAATTACCCGCACTGGCGCTTCGCGAGTTTCGACGATTGTCCGTAGTTTTATTTATTGTATTTATTTGTCTTTCCGTATTTCGCTTTGTTTAGAGAATGAATCGTGCTCGAGTGACCGGCATTACGCAGAATCAATTCTTCTTTCCTTTTTTTTCTGTTTTTGTGGCTGTTGTCAGGGATTGACAGATTGACCGAATACCCTAGAGGGGAAGTGATTCGTAATAATAAATACATTTGGAATGTAGCTTTTCTGGTCATCGCGTCGGTCTTTCGATTTACTTCAACTCTATGCACGATACCAATTTGTCATGAGCAATATTCTCATTTTATTCGGATTATGTTTCTGCTTGGATCTTGAAAAAACGTTACATTAAATTGAAAATTATCCGAAATCTCTGAAGAATATTTTTGGCTTTTTCCATCTCATAATTGCTTGATGTGATTAGGTACTGTACAGTACATTTGTTCCTCATATCGAGATTTTATTATCATCCAAGTCCGTCGATGAAGTCTGTATCCGGATTTCGTTTCTACATGAGGAAGTCGTTTAATTTTAATCGGCCGCATCAGCAAGAGCAAAAAATTGTATGCTCTAAAATAAGCAGTCAAAATATTAGTTGTCATTTAACAAATAAATGACTGTGTATTAAAAATAAGTAAATCACGCCTGAGGTAACAAAGTCGGACCAAATCGTCTCAGATATCCGCGTTTACAGCTTTTATAAATAATCGTATGCAGATACGGTACTTGTGTTTATTAAGGACAAGGCTCGAGTCTGAACAAGACCATTATGAAATTAAGTACTGTAAATTCGCGCTGAAAATTGCATTAGTTTCAACCCATCATTTTGCACTTGAGTTGGATTTTTCGTGAGAATTTCTGATGGCCATGTCATATACCACGCCTTTCATTGCCGTATCATTGGAACATGATCGAAAATTGATCGAAAATTATTTTCGAATTATTGTAGATGGCAAGCAATTCTACTTTCCCATGCTGATCGAAAGCCGCTTCGACTTGATTTGTTTGTTAAGTTTTGAGATTGAGTCGAGATATTTGATTTTTGTGTCCCCATCCCCTATAAATGCCCCGGCTTTTCAGTCTCAAATTTTTATACAAATACCAACAACGTGGTGAGAAACTTAAAATGCAATAAATCGCCCATTAAATAACTAATATACGCACGACCTGCTTTGCTAACATGTGAGATTTTTGAAAGATACACTTCGAATGCTGCTTTGTCTTTTTTCCACATGCTTTTTTGAAATTTCATTGAAAACTACTTCGACAGGGATCTTCCGAGTAAAAATTGATTTTTGGCGAATACGTTAATATAGAATGAGAAAACAAGGAGTGTTGTTTTTCTTACGTTTTGCAGCCTTTTTATTTTATTCTATTGAAGTATAGATGGGCGCTTGAAAAAAAATAGGAGAAACGACTTATGCAGAAATTGTGCCAGGAAAAGTTTTGCTATTCGTCGGCGGCTCTGGCTCATCAATCATCATCCACACATCCCTTCATCGCCGGGTAACTCCATTCGGGAACCCTCGTTGCAGCCTGCCATTTTTGTTTCGTTTTTTCTCCTGCAAAAACATTTCCGAAATATATCCCAATGGCTACAAGGTTCTTGGCTGCAGTCTCTATATACGTACTCTCACGTCTTCATCCGTTTTTTTTCATACGTTATTAGAAATTTAAATGTTGGAAAAAAGAGGCAAAGAAGTGTATTTGTCCGGTTTTTTTGTTTTTTTGTTCGGGTTGCTGGAATTCCTCGGGTGTGTTATCAGCGAGTACCAGTGATTAATCAAGCCCTGGCTCAATAATTAATCGTCGGCTTCGATCTCGCGTCTGCTCTTCTTTCCTTTCGACGTGACCTTGTTCGTGTTCCGTTTGAGGAATGCCGACCCGAAGCACGCCAAGGTTTTGCTGATTGGGGTTCGAATTTTTGTCCGACCCGCGCGCGGACTCGATTGATCGTCGTTTGGATGGGCAGTAATGCGCTCGGGTTTCCGAGGGATGCCGACTGGGTTATTCTCGGGTTCCAACCTTTCTTCTATATATTTTCTTTTTCGTGTACAACCCCCCCCCCCCCCCTTATGTCTGGAAAAAGAGAGAAAAGAGCAGAGTCATTTGTTCTGCGCGCGGTGGGGACTGACTCGTGGCTGCCAAGTTTTTTCGCGACGCCTTGATTCGAAGTCTCTGCTGATGCTCGGACTGCGAAGAAGCCAGTGTCATCCATCTCCTGGCAGGGCCCTGACAACTCCGCCCTTAGCTGCCTTGGCAATATTTATTTTGCCGCTTGCCAAAAAGTCACGCTGGCCCCTGCTCTTCTGCTTTCTGGAAAGTAAGCCCTACGGAAGCTCTCTCTCTGAGAGGCGAAAAGTACGTGAAAGAGCGAGAGAAGTGCGTCTAAATTACCGTACTACTTTTCGAATAGGTTTATTTTTTTTCTTCTTCTGCTTCTTCTTCGTTCTGCGGGCGCAGAATTCGGCCACCAGCTGTATACAAATTAGCGTGCAAACATTAGAGATTCCTGTAAGGGATAGTCGTCCCCGTTGTACCGATAGTCGCAATACCCGTTATATAAATTAATAAAAAGAACGCTGCCGCTGCGCAAAAAATCCCGCAACGGGAAATCCTGTTCGGATTTCCCGATTGCGCATCTTCTTCTTCAGCTACCGCTCACTCAACCCGGATCGCGCATGTTTATTGCCTGATGGACTGGACAACCCACCGCCGCCCAACTGAGCAGTGGACACTTGAACACCAGAGGACAAACTCAGCATCACTTGGAAAGGAAAAAAAAGGGACCTATAGTACTGAGGAAACGGTCTTTGTCTCTTGGTGCTGATCTCTGAAACATAAGACAAAGAAGAGCTCTGCTGTGGATCGACATCAGTTTAATAGAAAAACACATAATCAGCCTGGGACAAGGGCCAGGAATTGTTGGTAGAATTCTTAAAATAAATTAATGCATTAATTAGCAAACTGAATGCAACAGTAAAGGCAGTACCTCCCAATTCAACAACCCTGCAATTTGTCCATCCTGCAATTTGATGGGCAAATTTTCTGGAAGGTCAACTTGAAATTTGAGCTCTGCCCCAAAATTTGGCCCATAGATAGATGCCAAACATCAAATACAGTTGATCCTGCACAACAGACTTAATTTGTGCCACAGACTAGTCTGTTATGTGAAAATTCCTTCAGACAAATTCAAATACAAAAAAAAGTTTAGTTTTTACTATTAAATTTAAAACACAAAAAGTCTGTAAAGTGGATTTTTCGATTATGCAGGAGGAAAAACTGCCTCCAGAAACAGTCCATTATGCAAAACTACATCCTTGTGGAAGAAGGTTTGCTAGTTAGGGGGTTGACTGTACAGTGTGGAAAACATTGCATTTGACATTGCCTTGCGATTTAACCACTTCAAAATTTGCCCTAGTCCATCAACAGATTAGTGTCAAATTTTAGAATATTATCTGTTCTGTGATTAAGGACTATAGATAATTTTTCAAGGCCTGGGATTGGCCAGGAAAAGTTGAGTCAAAGACATTTTGAAGCATACAACTTTCGGGAGGGAAGAGTTTCTTGATATGGTTTCACTGGACTTTTTCATTTGATGGTTATTCCAGCTCAAGTTTTACCTCAATTAATGAGGTGTGCAGTGAGTCCCCAGCAATTGCCAATAAGTGCTGAATTATTGTGGCGCTGAGATGGTCGGCATTGAGTTGACCTAGCACCAAGACACACTCTCCTGCACCCTGTATTCTTTCTTTCCGGGTACAGTATTTGCAATTAATAAAAATTACCCGCACTGGCGCTTCGCGAGTTTCGACGATTGTCCGTAGTTTTATTTATTGTATTTATTTGTCTTTCCGTATTTCGCTTTGTTTAGAGAATGAATCGTGCTCGAGTGACCGGCATTACGCAGAATCAATTCTTCTTTCCTTTTTTTTCTGTTTTTGTGGCTGTTGTCAGGGATTGACAGATTGACCGAATACCCTAGAGGGGAAGTGATTCGTAATAATAAATACATTTGGAATGTAGCTTTTCTGGTCATCGCGTCGGTCTTTCGATTTACTTCAACTCTATGCACGATACCAATTTGTCATGAGCAATATTCTCATTTTATTCGGATTATGTTTCTGCTTGGATCTTGAAAAAACGTTACATTAAATTGAAAATTATCCGAAATCTCTGAAGAATATTTTTGGCTTTTTCCATCTCATAATTGCTTGATGTGATTAGGTACTGTACAGTACATTTGTTCCTCATATCGAGATTTTATTATCATCCAAGTCCGTCGATGAAGTCTGTATCCGGATTTCGTTTCTACATGAGGAAGTCGTTTAATTTTAATCGGCCGCATCAGCAAGAGCAAAAAATTGTATGCTCTAAAATAAGCAGTCAAAATTAATCAACAGTAAATTGTTTATTTACTGACACATAATTTTTATTCATTTAGTGCGGACTCCATTGTTTCAGCCTGGTTTAGCAGAGTCTATAGGCGCAAATGTCGAAAATATTTATTAGCATACGTC
>CAJPEX010001621.1:0-49754 GCA_905338405.1 Notodromas monacha
TTCCCTTGTCATCGTTAATTTCTTCTATGATCAGGGTATTAACACTGCTTGTTAGGACACAGAAAAAGAGAGCGTTTGTTAACATGTTCCTCAGTGTAGGATCCAAGGGAGACTGAGCCTGTCATTTAGATGGGTGCCTGCGCTTAGACTCGTTCCGTGTCCTGCTTGGAAGAATGTTTCCTAAGTCCAATCCGGACAGCATGCGGGACCTTGGTATCTTGGAGGCTTGTTCGGCTGCCTTTCTTTCCAGTTCTTTTGCTTTCTTCTTTTCCCTCTTTTTCTTGCTCTTACTCATTGTTCCTGTTGATGCCGCGGCTACAGCAGTGGATACGTGAGTCGGTGGCATTTGGAAAACATCCTCCGCATCTGAAACTATCCTTGACCTTTGTGGAGTACTTTCGGCTCCAGAGGGGCAAGGGTACTCTCATTTGTTGTTGGCAGAGTTTGTTCGTCTTTGTCACTTTTGTCCGATCCAGGCAACAGGAACCGTCCCATTTCGGTTGTCACTTCTGAAAAGAGCTTAGAAATAGATTTAGTAGGGCTACTTGAGTCACTTCTTGGTTCTCTTTGTCTAGCTATAATGGTCTGGTTTGGGTCATCTGCAGAGACAAAGGACTCATTAGCTTCCTCAGTGTCCGTTTCTTTGTTCTCAACCCTAGTTGGAGATACGGTGGGCGTTTCATAGAATAGGAGTTCAGGTATGCGTTCCTGCAAGATTTCCAGACCATTGGTCGTTCCAGTATCTTCAGCTTTTTTGGAACTATTGGATGCGTCTAGAGGTGAGGGCACCTTTGGAGGAGATATGGATATTTCTGGTAAAGAAACAGGTGGAGAGATTGTTGTCTCTTTTGTTGCCCCTGTACTAGAGGGCACGCTTTGGATTGATGCTGGAACTTCATCGTCATCAAGGTTGTCGAACTCCAGTATCTCTGCTTGTTGCTTTTCTGACTGTGGAGAAAGGCTAGAAGATCTCTTAATATAGGGTCTGACATAGCTAATATGGACCACGTCGGTCCATTCAGGATGTTCATTGTTGCGTATTCTTATTACGATGGGATTTATTATTTCTAGTACCGTATACGGACCCTTATACTTAGCACTCCATTTCTTTCCCACAAACATCAGGGGATGCTGTCTTAACCAAATTTTGTCTCCAGGCTTGTATACAGTACCTTTTTGATAGACGTTTAGCCTTTTGAAGTAGGACGCCTGTCCTTTTCGGATTGCTGCTTGGGCTTGTTGTCTTAGCACGTCTAGACTATCTTTCTTGATGTCAAAGAACTGTTGAATATTCTGAAATTCTTCTAGATTTTGCAGGCCAGATAACCAATTTCTGCGAGGTTTTAGTCCGGTAACTATTTTGAAAGGAGAAGCTTGAAGGGCTTCATGTTTAGAAGAGTTATGGACCCAGGCTGCTAATTTTAACAATTCATCCCACGTACTCTTGTTATCTGGGTTGAGATAAAGGGCTAGATATTCATGCAGTTCTTGATGGGAGCGCTCATTTTGCCCATTACTTTGAGGCCAATAAGCTGTGGTAGTATTAGCCCTAGCTCCCAAAAAATTAGCCATTTCCTTGAAAATGCTACTGACAAAATTGGTTCCTTGATCTGTTAGGATCCTTTTTGGGGATCCAAACATACATACCCAATCAGTAGGGAATATTTGCGCAGTGGTTTGCGCTGAGGCATCACGCATGGGAGAAAAGACAATCCATCAGGACAGCCTATCTTGCATAACTAATACGTATCGGTTTCCTCTTTGACTATTTGGTACGGGACCCACTACGTCAATACTGACATCCTCAAAACAGTTTTCAGGGATACCCGTTGAAAGAAAAGGAGTCTTATGGGCGTAATTCTTTGCTTTTTGACACTCAGTACATGATCTAATGTATGAGGTAACATCCTTTTCCAGGTTTGGCCACGTGAATTCTTCTTTTATCGCAAAAGATGTTTTATCGATCCCACAATGCCCCATGGCTGGAGGATCATGGAAACTTGCAATTAATTTCATTCTCATAGATGGTGGTACCCAGATTCTTTGACCTTTGTCTGTGGATTTCATTAAAAGACCATCTATAGTTAAAAATTCAGTTCCAAAAGGTAGTTTGTTTTTCACAGCTGTCGTTGCCCATTGGAGGAGACCGCGAGATATATATGGAATCAGGTTTGTTTCCAGTAATGAGGGAGACAGATATGCGCATAGTTTGTTCTTTCTTGGCTCCGGGGGGAATCGACTGAGGGCATCGGCATGGGGTATCGCAAGGCCTTTCCTATACTTGACTTTGTATTGGTATTCGTTCAAGGCCATAAACCAGGCTATTGCCCTACGGCTATCACTCTGGCATTGTCGACTGAGATAGGGGATAGCGATATGGTCCGTTTGGATGGTGAACGGGTGACCCCATAGATACGACCTAAATTGGGACACGCCATAATAAACAGCTAACAATTCCCTGTCCGTATTTGGGTACCTCAATTTGGCATCCTTCAAAGTTCTATTAGCACATCCTATCAGGACTTCCTTTTTTCTGGGTTTTTGAGTCAGGATTGCCCCTACTGCAATAGCAGAAGCATCAGTGGTGAGAATAAATTCTAGATTAAAATCCGGGAAGGAGAGAATGGGTGCCGTTAAAAGACATTTCTTCAGACATTCCACTGCCTCTTGCTGTTCCTTTGTCCAGATGAAAGGGACATCCTTCTTCATGAGAAAGTACAGTGGTTTTGCTTTTACAGCAAAACTCTGGATGTACGACCGGAAATAACCTACTAAACCTAGGAAGGCTTGCACACCCTTAACATCTTTTGGTATAGGGAAATTCTGTATAGCTTCTATTTTGGCGGGGTTAACTCGGATACCTGCTTTGCTCATGAGGAAACCTAGGTATTCTATCTGGGTCCTGAATATCACTTGGAAAATTTGACTTTCAATCCAGCACTGTCCAATCGAGTTAGTATATCCAATAAATGAGTCAAATGCTGATCAGCTGTCTTGGAGTAAATAACTATATCATCTACGTAAATATACGCATACGTTCCAAGACAACCGTCTAACACTAAATGCATTAATCGTTGAAAAATTGATGGACTATTTTTTAGTCCCATGGGCAGTCGCATGAATTCGTAGTGACCCATTGGGGTCGAGAACGCTGTTTTCCATTGATCTTCCTCACGAATTTTTACATTGTAGAAACCATGTAGTAAATCCAATGCAGTAAAATACTTAGAACTTCCCAACTCCTCAAATATCTGATTAATACGAGGTAGGGGGTGAGCGTCAGTAATTACATGATTGTTTAGTCATCTAAAATCAACTACCATACGCCAACCTCCGTCTTTCTTTTGCACCATCAGTGTAGGGCTGTTGTAAGGTGACTTTGATGGTTGGATAATCTCATGACTCAAAAGGTTGTCGGTGTAATTGCTGACCTCGGGTCTCATAGCATGAGGTAACGGGTATTGGCAATTAGGGTTGATTAGTATCAAGGGGTATATCCGCTTTGTAAAATGGACATAGCCCTAAATGGTCCGATTTCTTAGCCAATACGTTGTTAAACCTTTTAAGTAAGGACTGTAAGGCTGGGATTAGTTTATCGGGACATTTGGAAAGTATAATATTTTCGTCTATTAGTTGGGAAAGATCTTTTTCCTCCAACTTGCCATGTATCCTTTCCAGGGTTTTTCTCTTTGCATCAGTCATTGGCGTGGCTTTTGTATGGACTACTAGCTTAGGATCGTCTTTTCGTATCTCAAAATTGTTGACACTTGCGGTGGTGAGGGTGGTTTTAGGTGTCAAACTAACGTCTTTGTCCCCAATATTCAGACACAAGATGGGGTATGCGCCAAGATGTTTTTGCGATATACTTCTGGCAATTACAATATTGCTGTATATACTGTCGGGGACGTATATCGTGCGATCTTGAATTCTTTTCTCAGATTTTTCTGAGGGTTTTACAAACACTAATTTCTGGGATCGTTTCGGGATGACTGTTGCAGAAGTGAGATAAAGCCTAAAAGGGGGTTCTGGCACGGATTGATTGTTAGTCAATGAGCTTCTTATTTTCCTTCTTTGTGATGTCTCAGTAAAAAACCTCAACCTCTCTGTCTCAAGTTGTAGACATCTTTCTGGAAAGAAAATAGCAGCTTTCAGTTGTTTTAGTAGATCTGACCCAATAATGCCTTCAAATTCCTGCCTGCAAATGTCAAACAAAACAAAACGGACAGTTGCCAAATATGCAGAGTTACTGTACAACTTCACATTTAGCGTGCCTGCTACAGGCATTTGTCTTCCTTCTAACATAGCAATAGTAATGGCAGAGGACATAGGAGTTATTTCAGGTTTTAGTACAGACTGAGAAAGAAGAGAGATTTCGGATCCAGAATCCATGAGAAACTTAGCTGGGAAAAGCGTGACGTTGGTGGCGATGATAACGACCGGCAGCTTCACCAAGGAAGAAGTCAAAGTGCAGGTTAATACTCGTTTCCCGAGTAGCCTTTGTTGAGGTATCCTTCGGGCAAGAGTTTGTCCTCGAGCTCGTCGTAATTCTCGTCTCCTTCGTATTCTTCCTCCTCGGTTACTTCTTCCACAAAATTCACAACTTTCCTGCCGCAACCATGACCGCAACCACGTGTATTTCTGCGCATAGACGAGCAACCTCTTGCGTTCCCTTGCGGCGCGCGACCATCTTTCTCGGGCACAATATAGACAAACTTTCTAGGCACTTGTTTGGCGGTTTCCTTAGACAACGCGCGGCACTCACTACAAAAGTGACCCTTTTGGCCACAATTATAGCACGAAGTAGCGGCGCGAATGTCAGAGTTACCTTGTCCACTATACACTGGAGGGGTCTTTGGGCGTTGTTAAGAAATTTGGTGGAGGGAGGAGCCTTGTCGCGATGCCTGAATGTCTCGCTCCCGATCTTCTACCGAAATTGCATGTTGGATTGCAGCCTCAAAATTGTCAAAAGTGATCCGAATGGTGTTCCCCAATTCAGGTATAAGACAGTCCATGAACGTAGTGACCAAGAATCCTTCTAAAAATGATTTCTTCCCGTTGTATTCCCAGCTCTCCTTGACAAAGAAAGGATTTGGAAGCAGGGCTGCGGGTTGGTTCTCACGTTGACTTACTTTTACTAAAAATGATTTCTTCCCGTTGTATTCCCAGCTCTCCTTGACAAAGAAAGGATTTGGAAGCAGGGCTGCGGGTTGGTTCTCACGTCGACTTACTTTTAATTGACTAGGGGCGTCTCCTAACAAGAAGTTTCCGGCTCGTCGGACTCGAGCTCCAAAAGTTTGAACTTGCTTGTTGGGATTCTGGTGCATATTCTTCAAGTCTCTCATTAATTTTGAGATGACCTTTCGGCTATAAGCATCTTGTAGAGCTTTTACAATGACACTATAATGGGCGGGAGTTAGCCCTTGGATTGATGTTACGTATATCTGCGCTTCCCTTTTCAATTTACTAAGTAAGTTGGAACGAATACTTTCATCTGAATGGACGCCGTCGTATAGGGCCGTTTGAAACGTTGCCCACCACTCTTGCCAAGTAAGAGGACCGGTTCCATCAAACGACGGAATTTGATTCATTGCCATTGAGGCCTGTTGGTTCGTTGTGCTCACGACACTGGTTTTCTTTAGATGTTCTACGTTGTAAAAGACCACTTCGTCCGCTGTAGGCTCCGTAATTTGGTCGACCAGAAGATCCTGATTCAAAAGGGCTTGCCTTACACCCAAACCTTCAGCGAGATTTTTACGCTTAATTCTTAATTCTTCTTTCAGTTGCTTAGAAAAAAGAAGTAATTGGGTGTCATTGATAGCCTTCTCATGGAGATCAATCTCCACAAGATTAGGTTCAAGACTCTCCAAAATACTCCTGGACGTTGCCAGCGGACCATCTGGCGCCTGAAGGGCGTCCAGTGTTCTTTGCAACGCTGTTCTTGCTTCTGGTGTGGGAGCAGGGTCAGTTTTAGCTAATTCTGCATTGATTTTCGCCACTTCCTCCTCACACTCTCTTAGTCGTTGCCTAGCTACTTCAGCCTGTTCGCATGGGGTCAAATCGAGTAACTTTTGGTCAACAATGTCATTTACGTCCATCACGCGAGACATGTTGAGTTTTGAAACGTTAACTCCGGTAGCCATTCTAAAGAAAACAAGCACACGTTTTGGTACTTTTCACTTCAGTAGCAGTACGCCGTATTCTACAACACTTTTCGCAAGTGTTGGCGGTCGTCTGGAGTGTTACTTTTCTTTTTGCACTTTTTTGCTTAGCTAAGCACTCACCCGGGGTAAAAAGAGAATGCGGCTGCGCCAATTTTGTTATCCTATGTTGTTGGAACTAATCTTAAATTTATAGTCAATCGCGTTGACGTCTCTTTGCAATCAAACCCAAACTCAGTTCAATCTCCTACTAGGACAATCTCTTGTCGAGAAGCTTTAACTCTGAATACCAGGTCCTGAAGTAAAAGACTTCTCGGTTACCAAAAAGTGTTAGAGTATATTTTGTCCAGCAACAACACCCACAAGATCTCGACAGACAATGAATACCAAAGGTATGCTCGGGCATCCTTTTATCAATTCACGAATACAGAGGTAAATGACCGGTCATGAACCAGCGCAAGGAAAAGTAAACCGGATGCGCATGACCGCAATACATTCTGTTTCTTAATGCAATATAACGGGATAGACAAGTCACATGGAATGTACGCCAAGTCAAGTATTGTGTGCTAGTCAGGGTACACTCGAATAATATAAGATGACAAACTGTATACCCAAAAAGCATATATATTGCTGAGGAACAATATTTTCCTCAGAATTAATCCTGTGTTGACTGTGGTTACTTCTCAGAGAACCTTGTGTACGTTTAAAAAGATTATCTTGAAACTTGTCTGTTTTTGTTGTACAGTGGCCCCGGCCCCGCCTAAGAGACCTCCCGTGTAAGGGATTTTTGCCAAACAGACCAGCTCTGCAAGCAGTTTTTCCTCCCACCCAACAGAAAAAATCCGCCAAACAGACTTTTTTTGGTTTAAAATTAGTGTTGATAATTGAAATTTTTAATTTTTAATGTCATTGAATTCCTGTAAAGGACTTTTTGTCAAACAGACTTGTCCCTTGCACAAATCAAGTCCGTTAGACAGGGGTTGACTGTATTTGTCTTTGATCAAATTGGTTGTGAATAAATATATCTTTTACATATATATTTTTTTGAACTGTTTTATTTAAGAACCAGACAACAGATGTGTGGTGCAACATGGACACATACACGCTTCAAGACAAAGATGTAGAATACCTTGGAGCACTGGAGGTACTCTTCAAAAAATATGGAAGAACAGAAGAACTGAAAGTCAGGCTATATTGAGAGTTTGATCACCTGTCTGCTCCCACAACATTGGCTGAGTTCCACAACTATTTCAACCATGTTCTGAAAATTGCTGAAAAACTCAGCACAGTTAAAACCAACACGCACCAAAAGCATTTAAGGTTTGGACTTTTCTTGTAGGCGCACCTCTGACAGGGAGGCTACCTGGAAATACTCCAAGTTCATGTGGACAAGCATCCACACTTGGCTGTTCAGTTTGCAAAATGGCAAAAATGGCCACACTCACAGTATTGGTACATCCAGTCATACTTCCAACACAAACTGGGTCTGGAAGAACCATCCGCAACATTGGCCTTTGAAGGTACTACAGAAACCCTGGAGGGGTCTACACAGGCCACAGCAACTGCTGGCAAGCAGGAAACTGCAGCCAAGCCAAGCGCAGTTGTGGCTACAACCACAGCAAGAACCAACCAGCAACCAAAGAAAAATGAGAATAAGCACAATGGCAACCAGCCATTACAGGGCAAACAGGATTGCAAAGGACAATCATGCTCAAGGAGCCCTCCACAAAAATGGCAAAAGAGGGGTAGGTTACCCTATAGATGGCAGAGTTGCTCTCTGCAACAATCAAAATCAGATCAGTGTGGATCCCAAAAATACAGAAATGACTGATGCTCAGATTGGCAAGACCAAGAGCCCAGACAGGATAACTCAGGAAGAGAAAGATTTCATTTTTTGCAATGTCAGCATGGGCCTGTGGAATGCCCTCTCAAAAAGCAACAAAGGCAGCAGGCCATGCAACAATGATGGCTCTGCCACAATTGCCTCATGGAAAATTGCTTTGTGCAAGAATGTTGCTCAAAAGGCCAATGCCAACATTGCCAAGAGTCCCATCACTCAGCAACGTGTAATTGGGCTCCAGCACAAGAACCTTGCCAACAACAAGTGGCACAAGTGGCTGTTGCTGCACCAGCTGTCAGCCAAGCTGCACCAGCAGCAGCACCTATGGCTGCAGCACCCACAGCAGCACCTACTGCAGTGCCAGCTCCTTCAGCATGACAGGATCTGGTGGCTGAGTGCCAGTTGGTCCTGGCTGTATCTGCTCCAATGCCAGCAACAACTTGTGTGTTCATGGAAACTGCCGCCATCTGTTTGGAGCCCTCAGGGTCTACGGCATATGCCCTGCTGGACTCAGGGTCTCAACTGACCCTCATAACAAGGTTGATGGTACAGCACCTCAACTTGTCAATTATACCATGCCCACCATACTCAATTGGAGGCATTGAACAGGAAACACCTGTTAGTACATCAGAGGCAGTTCAGCTCACCTTCAGGTGGGAGGTAGCAAACTTGCCATCCTACACAACAATGGATATTTTAATGCTGCATAACAAACCATGGACAGGGACAAATCCAAGGACTATTCCTTGGCTGGAGGCCCTTAAACCTGTTATTGCGGATTGATGCATCCTGATTACAAAAGCCCTCTCCTTTGACATTGTTCTGGGGGAGGCAATCTTTTACAATTGTACCAGAACACAGCACCACTGGTCAGCACAGCAGGATTTCAAGGAATCCAAACCAGCCTTGGGATTGTAGCCCAGGGGACCTTGGCCTCTCACAGGTTACAGACACCTGTCCCATCACCATGGGTACATATGGCACTTGACATACAAAACAAGGCCTCAGATGGAGAATTGAACATCCTGATAATGCAGTATGCATATCAGGATCAAGTCAATATATTAGGAGACCCCCAGGAAGAACAATGCTCCCAAGATGAGGAGTTTCAAGGGTACCTCAAACAGCTCACCATCAGCCCAGAGGGCAAAGTTGTGGCACGCCTCCTAATAACATCCTTGTATCCAGCACTATGCAAACCAAACTTGCACACTGGTGCACAGCACATCAAGTTGGTTGGGAAGCTTCTAAAGGCAGGTGGCGTGTTGGCACAAGCCTATAAAGACTTCTTCAAAAACTGGATCAAGGAGTGCATCATTGCCCCAACCACTCTGGAGGCAATGAACAAAAAAGGCATTGCCTATGCAGAGCTGCCGCATCATGGTGTTGCACACCTGTCAAGTGCATCAACACCACTCCAGGTGGTCATGGCTGGGAATGCAGCAGACCCCATAAGCTTGTCATGCAACCAACTCTTTAGCCAAAGGGCCAACATCTTGCCCTGCATCACAGAAATCCTATTTAGATGGAGGTTTGCAGAAAACTTTTCAGTAGATGACATTCAAAAAGGGTTTGTGCAAGTGGAACTTGTGCAAGAGGACCAATGGGTTCTCATCATCTGGTAGCCAGAGGTTCAGCCAAATTGGAGTGTTGTCCCAAAGTTCTTCCATTTTCTTTGCCTGCCCTGGGGCATAAACTGTGCTCTATTCATCCTCAATGCTGCTGTCTGGATCTTGTAATGTGCAGCAGTCACAAGGGGCATTATGCCAGCAAAAGAGCAGGAGGAATTGGATGCCACAACATATGTGGACAATCTTCTCATAACAGGGGACACACCAGGGACAGTCCACGGCAAACTTCAGCATGCTAAGGATGCTCTGCAGCTTGGCAGCTTTGAGCTGACCAAAATCAGAACATCCTTCTCCAGGGGAGAGATGCTGGTAGATCCTGCACCATATAAAGTCTTAGGCACTGTATATATGCCAGAGGCAGATACAATCAGTGTTTGCACAGAGTTGCTGGAATCACTCTTCAAATGCCCAAGACTGGAGAAATGACAAATTGTTGGAGTAGAAGGGCACTTATTCAACCTACCAGGAATCATTACACCGTTCATCACAACCATTAAAGCCCTCAGGCAATGGTTTGATGAGATGCACCCAAAAGCTCCCTGGAATTATAAGCTGACAAAGAAGGAAATCAAGCCCTGGCATGAAATTATTTGCCAGGTACTAAAGACAGGTTGCCTTGAAGTACCACCAAAAGTGGCAGAACAGGTCAAAGACCCAGGAGACATATATAGTGGCCCCCTGCCTAACAGACCTCCCATGTAAGGGATTTTTGCCAAACAGACCAGCTCTGGAAGCAGTCTTTCCTCCCACCCAACAGACAAAATCTGCAAACAGACTTCTTTTGGTTTAAAATTAGTGTTGAAAATTAAATTTTTTAATTTTTTATGTAATTGAATTCGTGTAAAGGACTTTTTGTCTAACAGACTTGTCCCTTGCACAAATCAAGTCCATTAGATGGGGGCTGACTGTACACATCTTCTTGGATGCAAGTAGCACTGCACTTAGCCTTGCAGTATACTTCACATTGCTGGGGGAGAACCTGCAAATGATCCAAGGTGATCCCAAAGGCTTGTAGACCAGCTCTTTGGGAGCCTCTACCACCATTATGGATCAACAGGTTGGAACTGGTGGCAAACCACAATGGCCACTCAGATGATGCAGGCATTCACCCTGAAGGTTGACCTGCAAAGGGATACAATCAACTATTGGACAAATTCAGACATTGCATTGGCATGGATCCAAAATGATGCAGCATAAACAGACAGGTATGTCCAAACAAGAGTGCAAAAAATTGCAGCCAGTACAGTGGTGCACAAATGGCAACACACACCAGGAACTAACAATCCTGCTGATTTGGCATCCAGGGGATGCAAAATTGATGCATTGAAAAAATGAAACCCTTTGTGACAAGGGCCATCATGGTTGCTGCAATGCAATCAGTGGCCAGTGAAACCACTCAATGTCCTTGCCAATGCTGTGCAAAAGCATGAAGACAAAGAGAAGTCATATCAGGCATAAAAACAAACTGTCCTGGCTCTTTTTGAAAAAGCAGGAACTTGGGACAAAGTGGAGCACACAATCATGGTGCTGTCTCATTTCAAAGACTTCTTTGTCCGGCACCACAGGAAGCAACCACATCCTCCAGCATGCAGGCAGGATAGCAATGAAGTCAACCCCTATAGAACAGCGTATTTGGCAAAATAAAGATGGGCTGCTAATGATTCCGGATTCTCCTTGTATAAGGACTCCTATAAGGAGAATCCGGGCTCCTAGAGGCTGACCAATGTGTTTCAATTCCATTGTCACGCTTTTGTCAAACACCAATTCAAAAGAACATCGCCATTGATGATAAAGACAAAGTTGATTCATCTCACTCACAGAAATGAATCAACTTTGTAAAATTTTATGAAAATATGACCTAGTGTTGATTTCATCTTCATGACTTTGAATGAGTCAGTTGATGGTTGCATGGAAATATTTACTCCAAGTACAAGTGTTTTTTTTTAACTTTTTTCTTGTGCCTTCTTTCAAATAATCTACTGACACAGAATAGAACTAGCATTTCCTCTGAATACCTACTCAAACTATTGCATTGTGATTCCCTTTTTTGAACTCAAGTTGTAGAAACCCAAACAAGCTTGTTTGGGTTTCTTTCCCACGAGCTCTCTTAAGGAGGAGGAGAATTTCTTCCAAATTAGGATCCTCCGCACCGCATTAGTCCAGCTTTCAACTCCGGGGAGCAACTGGGAGAGGGTTTTGGCCTTTTCCCTTCCTCTGTCATCTTGTAGGGTACCAGTGGCAACCTTGGACAGGGTTGCCTGTGACCTAGGCCATGTTTCTGGGTTTGTAAGCCATGTGGGCCCTGACCACCAGAGGGCTGATTTGGCGAGCTCGGAGAACTTGGCTCCTCTTGATGCCATATCTGCTGGGTTTTTGGCCCCAGGGACATGGTGCCAGTTTGTTTTGACAGATACAGTCAACTCGGGTTTTAATGTAGATATTGGGTGATGGTGTCCTAGAGAGGATCCATGCCAGAGTGACTTTGGAGTCTGTCCAAAAGACAACATTTTTGACAGGGATCCCTAGGATTTCTCTGATCCTTAGGACAAGACTGACCCCCAGACACGCTGCCGAGAGTTCCAGTCAGTTAATTCTTAGTCCCTCTGAGTCGGGAAGTTCCTTGGCCACTCTCTGTTTCCCTGGGACCAACTTGGATCTTCCTGCCACAATAATGGGTTTTGGGTTTTCTCTGTGGGGAACATAATAAATGATTGCTCTGAGGGCCAGTTTGCTGGCATCACAAACCACATGGAGTTTTCCCTTCTCCTTTTGATGGTGTGGGATTTCTTGCTGTATAGGGATGGTACTGAGGTTGGCGGCTTGTTCTGCTACCCTTCTCCACTCATCTGTTTCCTGGACTGATAATCTGTGATCCCAGTTGACTTCGGGATTCTCATTGTTAAATCTTTGGAACATTAATTTGATAAGTGTGAGGAATAGGGTATGCCACCCCATGATGTCATAGATCCTTGCTATTACTCCTGTCACCTGTTGTTTTGTCATCCTGGGTGACTGGATGAGATCCAGTATTGTTGAGGGGGAAATTGACAATCAGTCTAGTCATCTTTGGGATTGTATGTGACCCCTAAGATTTTAAAGCTCTCTTTGTTTGTTCCCTCTGGATCTGGGTGGATCCGGGTTTTTGTAAGGTCAAATCCCCCCTTTTCAAGGACTTCTTTAGCTTTTTTCAATTTTCCTTGGACCTCCTGTGAAGTTTCCCTGGTTACCACCACGTCATTGATGTAGGTGTTGGATTCAAGATCCTGAAGTTCTTCCCTTGTTAGACTACCCTCGGTGTGAGCTTTTTGGTATAAAAACCGCAGGGATGCATTGAGGACAAAAGGGGCGCAATTGATACCCCACGGGAGCTGTAAAAACCAAAAGAATTTGGTTTTATAGGTGCCGTCAGGCATTTTCTCTGGCCATCTCATAATGAGCAGCCACTGATCCTCCGGTGGTAGCTGAACTTGTATAAACGCTTTTCTTATATCAGCAGCGCCAAAGCGCTTTGAGTTTTGGAGTTTGCAGAGGATATCCGTTATAAGGGGAGGAATGTTGGGCCCTTGATCCAGTAGGTCATTTGTGGAACATTTACCTGGGTCGGCAGCGTTTCTGTTGATGACGACTCATAATGGGGTTGTTGCGCTGTTGGGTTGAGCAACCCCATGATGCAGCAGCTCAGTATAGGGTGTCCCTCTTGAATTCAGTTCCTCTAGAGTAGTTGGGGTGATTACTTCCCAGTTTATCCAATCTTGGATTTGGCTTTGGTATGATTTGGCCAGTTTTCCTCCTTGTGTAAGTATTTGGATGACGCTACGACTCCTGATTTCTCCCGTTGTTAGATTGGGAGTACAACTCTCTGGGAAGAGATTTGTCTTAGGGAGAGGGGCGATGACTCTTCCTTCTGGACTTATTGTCAAGAGTTTTAGATATTCTTCTAATTCTTGTTGGGGTGATGGATTTGTTGGCGCTTCTGACCCCAGAATATCCAATCAATCTCATTGGAGATTCTCAGATATCTTGGTATTCAGCATGTAGTCCTCATTCCGATTTTGAGTTATGCATGCTGCAAAGATTCTTGGTCTAGTAACCCGGGGATCCTCTTGATCCTCCTGGGTTCCCTGCGCTATTCCCCCAACTATAGTTTCTTGTATGAAGAATTCTGTTGACACGTGGTACCTTTTGGCACCTTCCTTGCACAGTGGAAGCAGATCTTTCCCCCCCAGGATGATGTCCCAACTCTCTTGGTATAGGTGATTCGGGGGTCAGCAAGGAGGTTGGGTTTAAATTTGAGCCAACTGAGGATGGCTGGATTGTTTCCCATCCAGGGAGATCCCCTAGGTACCATGAGGGCTGTTATGTCAAAATTCTTTTCCTCGTTTAGCCTGTTTCCGAGGGTGAGCGTGACAAGGGCTTTGGATTTTAGTCCGGATTGGTCCCTGTCAATTCCCAAGATGGTATAATTGATACTAGATTGCTTGGTTTTCAGCCCCAGGTGCAAAACGCATTCTTCCGTAATCAATGAGATTTGTGCTCCCGTATCCAGAAGAGCATGGATGGTGGCCTGCAATGGGATTACTTTCAATTGGGCTGTTTTGAGGAATGAGTTGAGGATAGATGTTCTGGCTATTGACCTGCTCACTTCCGATAGTCATGCAGTCGGGGCTTTGTCCTCCGCTTTATTTTCCTGTTTTGCCTCCTAAGGTGAGGCTGCCTCTTTGGACTGGGCCAAGGATTGCTCAAGATCCTCGAGTTCTTTTTGTAGCTCTTGTTCAGTTTTGTAGTCCTGTTTTCCATTGCCACCATGGCAGTTTCTAGGTGGGTCAGGGCAGATTGAGGTGTGGTGTTTCCTTCCTCAATTCCTGCATCTTCCCCTAGAACAACATTCCCTTACTCCGTGGTTGACGGAGAGACAGTTGTAGCATAAGGAGTTTTTTATGACTCCCTTCCTGCGTGCTTCCAAATTCATCCTGCATGATGTTGGAAAGTGGCTTTTCTCACAAAACGGACATTTCCTATCCTGACCCTGGTTTCTCTGGGTTTGTTGTTGATTTCCTTCTCTGGGATATCTTCCGTTAGTTTTGGGAAAGTGGGAGGGGTTGCCTCCAAAGCCGCCCTTTTCAGAATTTTCTTCCTTCTTGTGACTTTCTCTCTCGTGCGATTTTGTGCTGACATTGTATGCCAGCGTTCAAGGTCTGGAAAAAATTCTCTCCCTGTCCGCCCAATTTTTCAGAGTCATCCTGATCCACCAGTATTTCTGTTTGGGATCCTTGCCCCATTCCTTTATTTCTTTGTTTGAGGCAAGAGATAAGATATTGTCTATCATCATGTTTTTAGTCATGTTTGATTCAACAAAGGGCCATACACTAGCATCAATTTCTATGTTTCGGACTATCCCCCTAAGTTTTGTGACAATCCGAGAGACTTTGTTCATGAACTCAAGGTATCCCTGCAGGGATTTTTCAGGAGATGGAATTGCTTCCAATACCCAATAGAAGTTTTGTGCTGTCTGCGTGATGTTTCCGTACTTGTCAAAGAGGATCTTTACCAATTTTATGTAGTCTTTTTCGTCATCTCTCCCTTCAAATGGTGAAGTCAATGCCCTAGCTTGCCCTCCAAAAAGAAGGAGAAGAAGGGAGATTCTGGTTGCTGCCTGAATCTGATTTTTTGGGGCTTCATGTATAGCCCTGAATTTGTTCCACGCCCTTAGAAAGCTATCCTTGGAAGTTTCATCCCCTTCAAATTTTTGGAAGTTTGTTGATTGTACCCTCTTTTGTTAGCCAGAGATCAGATCCTCAGGGTTTGTGAGAATTTTTCCTGTCCCATATCTAGCTATTTCCACCTCATAAGTTACGTTGGAAGTTTGGATTTTACAAATTAGGGAATTTATTTTAGGGAATTTGTGTAGTTGCCTGGAAATTAGTGGGTGGGGCTGATGCAGCCATTTTTGTGGAGAGGGTAGGGAATTGAACTCCCAATATCTCCTTAAAAATTGGCCTTTCTGATATCCATTGACTATTTAAGTCCACCTCAGACCAGCCACTTATTTTGTTCAGCTGGTCACACATTTCCTCTAGGTTATTCTTCTTGCCAGCTTCGATAGGGACCTGGTGTGCTCTGAGGAGCGAGACATTAATTTCTCTCATGTTGTTCCAGAGTTCTTGGATGTTTTCATCCGAGAGGTTATGGACTCCCAGGTCCATCCTCAGGACCAGATTGCTTAGTTTCATTAATTTAGCTTTAAGATTTTCCATATCCTGGATCTCTGGTCCTTCCATTTCCGAAAAATCCATTGTTTCAGCCTGCGGTGGAAGCGGCTTTGCAGTTTTTACTAACCTTGTTATCCTGGCCCGTCTTGTTACCAGATTGGTTAAGGGAGGTCTCCCTAGTCTTTTCTGGGTTGTTCCAGTGATTTGCCTTACCCAGGTTTGGGGTACCCAAAATGTTGGTTCCCTGGTGGTGCTGTTTGATTCCTCGGCCTCTGACTGGGACGGGGTGTTAGGTTGGACACTTGTCCTTGCCCGAGTGAGGATCCAAGATCTTCCTCTTACACTTCCTCTACCTCTTGCACTCATTATTAGGTCTTATTTCTCTTTATTACCTTTTTCTTTATTGTGGGTACAACCACGCTCTGCTACCACTTTTTGTGCAAAATCGAATGTTGCACCCAAACAGTTATTTTTATGAGTGAGAGGTTCTTTGTTTGAGGAATGAAACCTGGCAATTGGTCGGTGCGCAACCAACCTTCGGAATCCAAAAAGATCCCAAAATATGCGCACGATATATTTGCACAACCCGAATTTGCAAGTCAACAAAACTCCAAAAAATGGGGAAATTCTGCAAAGTCTATTTTTGTAGATTTTTTGTAAGGGAATTTGTGAAAAGTTTTTCTGACAGCAAGACGTTTGTCCAACATGGTCTCTGCTTCAAAGAAGTCTGATGATTCTGTTGGGACTTCCAGTCCCTTTTGTACCTGCAGAAAATAATTGGTAAGGTATGCTGATCCTTGGCAGCAAAGGCGGTTGCTGCATGAGTCTAACAAGGAGGAAAATAAATCTTGAGTTTTCTCTCAGAAATGGGAGGTTTTTCCCATTTTTGATTGGCGACATCTGGCCGACCAAAGACAGTTTCCCACAAAGAGGGAGGCTTTGTGCCCCCTTTTTTCCAACAAAAATCTCCAGAGGAATTGTTTCCTCTCTGAGTTTTTGTTCCCACCCGTTAGGGTTTGTTTTGGTTGTATCCATAATTTTTTGTGAGGGGTGATTTCTTGTCATACATATTTTTCGAGTCGGGCTTTATGGCCCAGTTCAGAGGTTCGTTTATGGCCCCCAGCGACAGCCAATTTATTGGTGTCCCTGGTTTTTGGCAGTTGTGCGGACCATTGTGCTTGCGCAGAATCGCAAAGTCGGTATAACCATTGTTTTTTCCCCTTTGTTTCTTACAAAAACGTTTTTGGAGTTTAAATGCCATGCGATTCAGCTGAAAAATAGCTATTGATAAAAATAAGCATTCCTTGGCAAACGAAAAAAAAATTAAGCCCTCTCTCTGACATTTCTTGAAGCCATTTTTTTGGATAGGAAACCCTTAGCAATAAAAATGGTTGGATCTCTTTGGAATTTCTGCAGGCAACCCTTGAAACTGATGCCATGTCAAGTACACAAGTTTTGAGAAATGAGCTGGACTGCACCAAGAAATCTGTGAGACAGGTTTTCATCTCTTGCGTGAAGAGAAAATTGCTGCCAGGAAGGTTCACGTTTGCAAAAATTGTCCCCAAAATATATCAAACACGGCTTAAGTTGTTTCTCGTGTTCAAGAATGCTTTTTTTTCTAAACAATGCTTGTTTTTCACCTCACTTGTATATATGCGGCTTAAATTTATATTCTAAAACTTTTGTTGGATTCCTGGTATGTTTACTTTCAACGAATTCATCTTTCTCATCCATGGGATCCTGTGGGATTGTGAGTTGATTTAGGCGCAGGTATAACCGACAGCAGCAGCGTCAACATTTCTGCATGAGTTGATCTGGGATGCTGCATTGCATTGGAAAACGTTCTTACTTACGGGTTAGTCTCTAGAATAATGAGCCAAGAAGCCAAGTAAAATACACTTTCAATACTCAATACAGCACTTGAAAAAAGAAGGGTAAAATAGTACGAGCGAATTTCAGAGTGGGCGGGAAACAAGATGCAGAGACCACAGTACTGTACCTTCCAGCAGAAGACGACTTGTGAAGCCGTTGATCAAACATCTCAGGTCGACTTCGTGGAGGACAAACGTGTTTCCTTTCACACACCGATTTTCCTTTTCCCTGGGAACACGAAAAAGCGCAAAAGTTTTTCAAGTTTTCCTACTAGAATTCGTTCACTCCCCACCACAAGACTTCTCGGGATAATAAGTACTCGAAAGTGGCAGTTGCTCCTGATTCCAATTCCAATCCAGGTTTCTGTCGCTCTTTCTCATTGACGTCAGCAGAAAGTGTCGCGTCTTTGAAGTGCAGTACTTTCGCGCAACTTCACTTAGATTGTTTCCTTTCTAACTGCGCAGAAACGCATCAGGCTTTCCGCGGAAAATCAGTACTTCCTACGTGCGAAAAAACGAGGCCAACGCATCAGCAGTTGGTTTCTTTCTCGAATTTCCGCCAAAAGAAAGATCGCAATGGCTGTTACTGCTGCACGCGGTAGCATCCAAGAACTTATTGAGAGAAGACTTGTGACATGTTTACAATCACGAATGTATTCTTGGATTCCATGCGCATTAAAAACGAATTGGCAACGTTTGCTCATCAACAATTCTGGATACAAATGCGCTTCATAGACTTTTTTAGGGAATCTAAGGACATGGAAAATGGTTTTTTGTGGTTCTCTGCATGGAATATTACCACTGCCTTTTTTCTTTCGTTTCGGAAATTATTTTGAAATTTTTCAAAGAATAAGCTTATTGTCATGTTTTGTGTTAATGTAATACGGTGACAAGATAGCAAGAAATAACTGTAGCTTAGAATATCCTCGAAACTTGGAAGAATTGCGTTTGCAGAACACAGAAGAACACTAAAGAAAATCTAAATATATTCATGAGCACCGAAGTGCCCGAATCGAACCTCTCTTCAAATAAGAAGAAGATTGCACACAAACGAATTCAGAAAGGTTCGAAAATTCACGAAAATCGGGCGAGCAGCGTTCTTAAATTGCAGTTATATTTACTCGAGTCTAAAAGTTATTCTGCGGAAGTTTTTCGTCGTTGCCAGATGAATTAATTGCACAGCACTCCTTTACGTGTATACATGAGCGAGTTCACTTTCTCTGTCGGTGCAGGGTTGCAAATCGTTTCCGTTTTTGCAAGCTAGAAATGTACGAAGTTGTAAGCATAACGTTCATGGTTAGTCGTGTTGTGTATAGTGTTTGCTGAAATTTTGCAACTGCGGAAATGCGGTTGGAAAAATGTTACTGGACATCGAAATAAAAAAAAAAACATCCATGAAGTAAACATCGATCGGAAAGGATTCTCTATGCTGGGGATGCGTTTATGCATTAAAATAATTATCTAAGATGGTCCTAAAATTCCGAGGGTTGATGACGAAGTAGAATACGAGCATTTATCGCATACAAACAATTGTTCTTTTATTTCATTTTCACAGCAGGTCGCACGCCGAATCAGAATTCAAACACTTCTTCCAGTTTTTATGGTGTGAAATTGACTTCCAAGTGTGCTGATTTTTTCTAGCATTACTATATAGAGGACGCTGGAGTCGACTAGCCATCGTCCTAGTACCAGCACCGGGACGATGGATTCAGTTTTGTCCAGGGATTCAGGAGACAACCAAGAGCAGGTTGACGGCATATAGTCCATATAGGCCATTCAAACACGAGATCATGCAATCATGTCGATTATGATTCCTGCTGTGCTTCCACGTAGCTCTATAAGTAACTTTCATGCAACCCAATGTTATCAAGGAAAAATCCGATGAAGAAAACCATGCTCATGAGTGCATTAAAGCTAAATTACCTGCATACTGTCATTTTGAGGTAATTGTAACTGGAATAATGATATTATTCATTTTTATGAGGTCAGGTGATAATTTCCCTAAAAATTAGTTGAGTATACTTTTCCTTCGAATGAAATCGTTCCAACGAAAAAAAAAAACTATGAAAAAAGGAATGAAAGAGTTCCTTCTTTCCATTCATATGCCTTCCAGTGCCGGATCCCTTGCTGGTACTGTATAATACAGTTGAAGCACAATAACTTCAACATCACAATGTTGATCTTGCTTTCAATTCAACGTCGGAAATTCCTTAGAAACCACACATCAGAAACCTCACTACCCCAAAGTTCCTTGTGCTAAACCCTACATACTGTATCTCGAATTTTCCAAGACTTTTGTCTATTTTTTCTTGACATGAGAAAAAGACAATCATTAACCCTTCCAAAGCAAAGGATTATTTCCCATCCTGCAGCTAAGTTGGACTTTTACCAAATTTTCTTTTTTCTGGAGGTCACAAAACCCCAGCCAACATGTGTGAGGTATAGCCAGAGAAAATCCAGGGGAATGCAGACTGTTGAATTTTCCAAAGTCAGACTTTTTCTGGATTAACCTCCATACCAGTAGCATTGCCTTGAGTCCACCACAAAACCCTTCAAAAATGTTGTGTGCTTTTATATCCCTTGGAATTGCTTTCATAAGATCATGGATGAGCCACTAAAAGGAATGATTTAAAAATGTTGTTCCATATCAGCTTATTTCCTTAAACTTTCTTTAAATCTTCTTCAGTGTTCCTTCTCATTGTGTCTTTTATCTCCTGTTTCACAAATTCCTTTTTAAATGCAAGTGTCTGAATGAAGGTAGCAAAATTTCCCTACACCAAAGATGGATTAAGATTAGGAACGTCATGAAGGACTTCTTCCAAAGGTGCCAAGCCACTTTCTGGGCCAAAAAAGCCTCTGTCCTGAGGATTTCTTCTTTTTATTCTTTAGCAAGCATTATCTGTGCAGAGCAACAACAAAAAAGCCAGGATTTCTTCTAACTTTGCTGGCCACTCACTGCTTGGCATTCAAAAAAAATTGAACTCTAGGTGACACAAAATTTCACAACAAAAAAGTCCAACTTTGCCACCCAAGGGTTAAAAAAGGAATGTGAAGGACTAATAGGACAAAAGAACCCCTGCCTCCGCATTCAGCATCCTGTCAACTCATTCACAAAGCAATTAGAGGCCCAGAATACCATCCTTCGAAATTCCATGAAATACTGTACTATCATGTTTCCCACCACAAAAATGTTTCTTTTCCCAACTCAAAACCTCCTCAAGTCAATTTTTCCTGCTGGTCCCTCCAAATTCCACCCACAGGGAGGTTTCAGCTGTTTGACTGAACATACTTATCATACCCAACACGTTTAGATGAAGAAGTTTGCAAAAATGTGTGTAGAAAATTTTAAAGAAATGATGGTGACTATGTTGGAGCATGTGTCAAGCAAGGGTTCTAGCACAAAGTTGTCCTGGAAAGTCTCCACAAGAATTTACTTGCATTAAAGTAGGAAATCTCTGAGATGGAGTCATGAATTAATCAGCCCAATGTGATTTATTCTTTTATAGTCCCTGATGGTGATTACCAAGTTCTGTACTATTTTGTGAATTCCGACTCGATCAAAACAGTTTGGATTTCCTGCCGGGTTTTCACTTTGCTGAAGAGCGACCCGACCAAAGGAATCCATTGAGATTTCATCATTAAAGTCGGCGGAAACCACAAACCTGGGCGGAGTTTTCCGCATCTTTGGGTCCGCCCACTTGCTCCGTTGCACCAATTGGGTCCCGTTGCTCTTGATTGTTCTGTCCTGTGTGCACCCCTGAACAAAGCGCTTCATTTCTTCAAGTTTTTCCTTTTCTAGATACTGTATTGCTTTCAACCACTTATGCATAAGTAATAAATCTTGTGTGGGCTTTCATTGCTTACGGCAATTGCTCTGGAATTTGTCTTGTTTTAAACTGTGTACCTCATCCCAAAGATACAAGGGTTCTAACAAAAGTTCTTGGAATGAAAATGAAGATGGCGTCTAATTGAGCTGAAAAAAAATTTATTCTTTAGGGCAATCATATTCTTTGGCACAAAAAAAAAAATCAGCCCAGTATGACAATTTTTTTCAATTTTTTGCAAAATTTACCCTGGCAAACTTTTGCTATGCACTCAACAGATGAGGCACCCTTCCTGCAGCTTTTTTTTTTGTGGCCCAGTTTCCCCCTCCGAATTCTTGAAGTCAACTTGGCATTTTCTCTAAGGGTTGCCTCCAGGTCATCTAAGGCAATTCCGCCATTTTCATCGACAGCCGCCGTCACAGCCGCCACTTTTGAGCTGGAAAAAAAGTGGCAAGGGGGAAACTGGGCCACAAAAAAAAAAAGCTGCAGGAAGGGTGCCTCATCTGTTGAGTGCATAGCAAAAGTTTGCCAGGGTAAATTTTGCAAAAAATTGAAAAAATTGTCAAACTGGGCTGATTTTTTTTTGTGCCGAAGAATATGGTTGCCCTAAAGAATAATTTTTTTCCAGCTCAATTAGATGCCATCTTCATTTTCATTCTAAGAACTTTTGTTAGAACCCTCGTAGCTAACATTATGAAATTGAGTTGCTGTGATGCAGGAAATATTGTCAGAATCAGGTAGCTGCATGAGTGGCAGAGGAATGAGCTTACACTCCATACAAACACAATTACAGTGGTGCCTTGCCTGACATTGCATTGCCTAATAACTGATGTGCCTAACAACCACTGAAAACCAAAAAAAAAAACTGCCTTGCCTAATGACCACTGAACTGCCTAGTGAATGTTTTCCGGCCTTCCATATTGCACTGATAAATTTACAAGAAAAACATTTTAATGCTGTTCTTCCGTCCCCTCAACAGGAATGGTTGTTTCTCAAGCATTTTTGTTGAGGGAGAGTGAGATGAACAAAAGAAATTTGTAATTGGTGATATTCTAGGCCTAAAATTGCTTCATGCCCATCATGCAAAAGGGATATCTATGCAAATTTATACTGGAGGAATGACTCCTGCTTTTCTCATAGCAATAGCATACACATGAAGTACAATTGCTATGCAATTTTTTTTTCAGAAAGCAAAGTAATTCAATAAGTAAAAGCATTTGAAGAACTATAGCAGTGTTTTGGGGGATCTGTGCTTTGTTATTTGAAAATTTAGGCAAATTTTTACCTTTTTCTGCAAGATGTTTTTTTCAGGAACCAATTCATGGGTTTTACATTAATTCGCAGGGGAAAACATGACCTGCCTCACAACCGTTTCACCTAACAACCACTGCACATCAGGAACAAATTGTGGTCATTAAGCAAGCCACCAGTGTATGCAAAGCAGTGACTATAATAGTCATCATTCATATTCTATGTGGGGGAAAAGTGACTTTTGACGAAATAGACACTGAGAAAAATGTAATACTCGAAAAATTGGGGAAAAAAAAATTTCCGCGTCATGCGAATTTCGAACTGGTGCAATCTATAGAGGAAAAGCCCAGCAACCTCATGACCCCCTTGATGAAAACGTCATCATCTGGCAAGGAGTTGAGCTTGTACAAGAGTGACATCTCTGTTGTCTTCGGATGATATGAATTGAAAGATCCCCACTGACCAGATGCAACGGAGTCAAAGTAATGGTTTCCTCCTTTGCCCCTTCGAAATCTGACGGTTGGTGTGAAACCAACCAGGTCCACCATTTTGCAATGCCACAGGGAAACAAGCACAGCTGGAAAATGAAATAAAAAACTTACTCTTGCAGGTTCGAATGAACCAAAAATGAATAAATGGCTAGCTCACATACCCAGGAAACCTGTGCTTGGGATTCTTGCGACAATGGGTACGGGAGAAAAGGACTGCAGCATGTCCCACATGTCCCACAACATGTCCGGGTTCATGAAGTAAAACAGTTCTTCTGGGAACTCTTGTCGTCTCTTGAAATACGGCTGAATAGTATCATCAGTTTCATTCTTTCCCTTGCGAACATGCGGGGTTCCAACTTGGTTCAAACACTGGAAATAGACTGCATGAAAAACTTTGGAACCGAGTCAACCTATTGAGTCAAGTTAGTTTTTGGATGACATACTGACGAGAAAGGCCCTCTTTTCAAACATGCCTCCCAGACTGCCAGGACAACGTTGTGGTAAATTGGGTTCGAATGGAAACCCTTGTCTTTGTCCTTTTTTGGGTTGTAAGCATTCCTCCACACAGAGTTGTTGAGGATGCGAACAGATGTGGTCTTGCCTACATCTGCTTCATATCTTGCTGTTGGGGCATCATTCAGCCGAAACACCAGCTCATGAGAGTCTGATGAGAATGATATGTAAAGTGAGACCCCAATATGGGGACACCCCAAAACATGGACAATATGACTTAGGGTCACTTGAAAACAAACAAACAAAATCAGGCTTAACATCTGGACATTGGCTCGAGTTAGGGAAACTTTTCTGAAATATTCCCAAAAATTCAAGCATGTTATTGATAAATTTTGATAAATTTTGTAGAAATTGAGCTATTCAATGCCAACCTTCAATTCAGTGCCCCCTAATCTACTTCCACTTTTATTTCTTAGTGCCACAAATTTTACCTGAACAAATCTCCATCTATTGTGTTACTTAGGGATATCACCCCAATATACTGTAGTGCCAAAGGATATTTCATGCCAAAGCTGAAAAATGGGAAGAAAGAAAAGGAATTTTTTGCTTTCCTTATAGTTACCTGACGCATGCGCATTGGGAATCACAGGTATAAGGTGATTTGAACCTGAATATTTCAGCTAGAATCTTTTAAAAACTTAAATTCGGCAGAAAACTTGCTTAGAAAAAGTTTCGTGAATCTGATGACATTTTTCATGCAAGGTTTTCCATTCTGTCATTTCTGCCTCTGCCATCAAAATGTAACTTGATTATGAGGCTTTAGGAAATTTGAGAACATTGAACATTTTTGAACATTTTTTGTAATGGTTTGTGCAGAGAAAAATTAAAACAGCAGTGGACAAAAACTTTATTCCCATTGTAATTTTTGATTTTAGCTCTTTCAATAATTATTACAGACTCCCAGTGAGATAAAAAATTCTCCTAAACATATCCAAAACTCACCCAAATGAGTTCTACAGACATCTTTTGCAGAAAATGTCCTCTAAAATTGTGCACTGCTGGCGGACAAGTTTGGAGAACTTTTCTGCCAGAGCACTAACTGCCAGACTCTGGCACCAGAAATGTGTGGGCAAGTCCTCCAAACTTATCTGCCAGAGCCCAATTTTAGAGGACATTTTCTCCAAAAACTGCAAAATATGCGGACAAGTTTTTTAAAAACTGAGTTCTGCATATTTTGCAGAACTTGTGTCCACGCATTTCTAGCACCAGTGTCACTGGCGCCAGGAACTTGCGGACCAGTTTCGAGAACTTATCTGCAAGTTCCTGGCACCAGTCTATAAACCTATCTTCATGACTTGCTCTGCATAAAGTGGGCTGTAGCTGTGTGCCTGAGGGGTTCAACTCCCCATCCAGAGGTCCTGGGTTCAAATTCCAGTTAGTTTGCAACTTCTTATGTTGTATATCTGCAGTGATACTATATCATAGGTAGGTTAGCTATAGGTAGGGGAATAACTAATCAATTATTTGTAGATAAGAGGTACTGTACTGTGCATTCAATAAATAGGTAATATAAATAATTTCCACAGAAAAGATGCTCAGTGTAATCTGCATGTATGTGCAGGTCTCCTTTGCACTCATGAGAGCTTCCAGATTTTCTTTGAATTTTGAAAGAAAATTAAAGGATTGGTCCAGCCAATTCAGCTGGACATTTTACAAGTGAGAACAAAGTTGAACTATGAAATTGATGATGCTTATTCTTGGAGAAAAGTTACTAGTATATATTGTACTATGGAAAACTGTCTTTTCCTGTTGAGATGTCCTGTTATTTTTCTTAAAAATTACAAAGACAAAATACACTACCTGAAATTGAGTGCATCATCCAATATCTGGAAAAAGAAACCATTGTATTCTCTTAATATAGGGACCCTCTTGATATTGCAAGTATAGTCTATACGCATTTGACAGGTTCAACAAGTTTCCCCCAATAACTAGAACTTGCCAATGAAATTCCCCATGGACGAATTCCTCATGTCCCCAGCATTGGACACTATGACACAGGTGTTGAAGACCTTTCCTCCGATGAAGGGTCCACCTAGAAAGTACTTGGCAACAGTTGGCGACTGGTCAAAGGGCTGTGTTTCAGCTGTGAGCCATTTCAGAGCAAATCTTCGCCAGAAGCATGATGTATCAATGCTTGAAGCATTATACAATATTCCCATGGACTCATTTTTGAATCCATAATACAGGGCTTTACGAGGCTTGTGTTTATGCAGGCTTATGTTGTTCAGCACCATTTCATGAATGTCTGGAAAAGGTTTAATGCATTTCAGATAATTTCACAATAAACAAAAAAATCTTTCTTCAATAATTTCATTGTTAATTCACCAATCCAAATGTCAACTTTACTTGCCTGAATAATGAGATACTACTGTATTTACTCAAGTACCCCGTGCCCTTGAGTAAGGCATGCACAGGGATTTTTCAGTTCAAAATTTGGCTAAAATTGTATCCTGGGATAAGATGCGCACCCCATTTTTATAAGGACTCTAAAACTACAAAATTTTGAAAATAAAAACAAAATATTTGACTTTTGATGTGAATTGAACATGAATCTGATCAATTTTCAAATTTTTCAGTAAAAACAGTTTTCTTGGTACATTTGTCACAGATTTCTCCATTATAATCAAGTATAATTAACACACAACTTCCTAAAACTTCTTGAAAATTGTGTACCCACTTATGACGTGCACCCCTTTTTTTCTTCTGAAATTTGAGAAAAAAGGTGCGCGTGGTACTCAAGTAAATACGGTATATAAAAAATCTTTTTTACAAATTATTTTTACAAATTGCTTACAGTACTATACACAGCCATCTTATATACAGTCTTCCTATATACAGCCTTAGAGTAAAAATTCACATTTATGCCTGATATTCAAAAAAAATTTGACCTGTATTTGTACAATGGGCCAGCTGAAGGATTACATAATATTCAATGGACCATTTTTTTACAAAAAGCACTGATACCCAGGGTCAGGGTATATTGTACCAACCACACTTGAAAGGATCATCTTATCTTGATTATACAAGGGCCCATCTCATGACACATCAAGCATTTGTTTTCTTGAATTTTTTCATATTTTATACCATCTGCAGGAATAATTACATTTTTAAACTGGATGATTCCACATTTCCTTTGGTTTGTGGGGTTCACTGATTATGTACTTTTCATTGTGCTTATTCATGTGATGCAAATGAACAAGAAATGTTTTTCTCTCACATTTTTCAAACAATTGAACACAAAGTCAGTTTTAAAGGGCTTTTGAAAGAACAACTGCATGAAAAAAAGGCATTTGCTTGATTATCAATGTGAAATGAATATCTGACATCAAAAGCTGAGTATATAATTGAAAATATAGAAATTTTGCAGAGATTGCAAAAAATGACCAGAAACATATGGATATGAGTAAAAAAAAATTCATTCTACAAGCACAATTCCCATTCTGAAGTGATTGAATGCGTTTGAATGGATTTGGTTGGATGGGGAGGGGATTCGGATGTGGAAATGTTGTTGATTGAACTTATTGAACACTGAAAAGTTGAAAATAAAGCTTTCAGTTGATTCATTCATCCAAGCACAAACATTTGTCATCACCCCCTCTGGTACAATATATTTACCCTTGTAAGCTTCAGGACGAAACTCGTGGACAGGAATCTCACTGACAGGCAGCACCTGAGCGCCATCATTGACATGGAATGCTTGGTGTGCCAAAGTCTGCTGCGGCATTTGCTGCTGCTCATTTCCTCCAGTTGGTCCTCTCCCAAATTGGCGAAAAATGATCAAGATGGCGATGGTCATTCCCAAAGGAATGGCAAAGCGGACCAGGGATTTTCGTCGCGTGGGAAACAGGCAAATTGAACCGATGGCAACAGCGAACACAATTCGGACCACAGCCCGAAAATGCTGCTTCAGAGGTCTCCGAACCGCGTCACCAACCATTCCTTTATCTTTTCTTTCTTTTTCAAATCATTTCTCACATTCATTCATGGCGAATGTATCAACAAAACAGAAACCCCACCATCCCCACAATTAAAGCTCCAGAAAATAAAAATAATCGCAGCTTTGGACTGGTGAAGCCTGAATAGACAGAAATACAGTCTGCGAAGACGAGGTGATGACATTCAAGACCTCATGCACAAATCAGCAAGCGTATATACTGTATTTTGGTCTTGCTCAAAACAAATCACGACGTTCAATATATGCCAGAAAATCAAAAACTTTTCCTTATCTATTCCTAAAATTGATGAGAAAGTACTGTTCGGATAAAAGGTCATACCTGACAGTCACACATGCACAATTGAGTTCGAGTTTTATTTGAATGAATAATGGAGTGATTCAACACGAATGCGAATATCTGAAATATTTCCATTTTAAGAAGATGCATGATGGTAAAAATCCTATGCCATTTTGGATTGTCATTGATTTGACACACGAAAAAAACACCATCAACATAAGTTGCTTATTGTCAATTTGAAAAGCTTTTACATAAATATTATAATTTATATGCATCCCATAACCGATGAAGAGGCAGCAAAAAATTTTTTTTTTTCAAAACAGTTTGTTTCAAAGAATCGCTGAAGTATCTTGATGAAACGCTTGAATTGCGGAAACAAGCTAATGTTTTTTCGAATGCAAATAGGCAAAATCTTCATCTCTTAAAGACTGAAAGCATTTTCGTAATTCTGTAAAAACGTGCCTGAACTGCATAAGTTTGAAAGAAGGAAAGAAAAAATAGATTGTTCTGAATTGAATGAAGCTATAATGTTCAATGAAAGGCTGTGTGCTAAAAAAAAACGTCTGCTGACTTTTAAAAAAATCCAGAAAGTTTACTTGGCTACAGATCCAACGAGTTTGAAGAATACTGACTTTCGGGAAAAATTCGCGTTTGCACGAGATAATATATAACATTCGCAATTTTCTCGCCAATCGTCCAACCTTGATGTGAGCTGATCGGTACCAGTTTCGTAAGTCATTATTTAATAAGCTGCTATTACTGTAGAAGTTTTGATGGTCACAAAATGTATTTGAAGTTCATTCTGTGCTTCGCTGTTGTAAAAGCCTTTCCGAAATGCAGAAAAATTACCGGGATATGTTTCTGTTATCTTATCGGATATGCATTTTTTGAGCGAGAAGCTACCCCAAGTCCTCAATCATTGTTTTTTTATCAGCATATCTGTCACAAAATGACAACAACAAACATTCGTATCTGCATTTTTCAAACTTTTCGTCTCGTCCACGATTTAAAATGATGGCCTCACGAACGCGCAATTTCTGCATCAATGCAGCCTAATATTTGAAACACATCTGATGTCATTTGTTCTGAATTTGAGTCGCTAACAGTAAGACTGAAGGAAATGTGCGTGAAGGATGATATTTTTGTCTAACATCGAGTGATAAACTGATGGTAAGGTATCTTAGTAATGCACAGAATAGTTAAGAATATTCTATTCAAATACTTTTTGACAGGTTCACTGTTCCTCCCAGTCAGATTTTTTCTCCTCCTGCGACTGCTTATGAAAGCACTGAAAGAAACACTGGCAGCAACAACGAAAATTTCCCGAAGACTTCAATAGGGAAATTTGAAAACGTGCCTTCGGTAGGCTCAAGAATCAGCCACAAGTCTAGCAAGTCTTTCACTGCTGCTCAATAATTGAAAAGTTGAGGAGAACGTTTTTATTTTCTTCGGGAAAGAAAGCAGCTGAGTACACGCTACCTTCCATCGGTAGCTACACGATAACGTCCTGTAATACACCAGTTGATCAGATTTTGGACTCTAGAGGTGTAACACTGTTGCATTTGACACTGGGATGAATGGAACTTGGAAAATGAAGAAGCAAAGCAGTTTCTACAGTTTTACTTGTGGAATAAAACAGCATACTTTCCGAAAGACTCCCTCGGAAAAAAAGGCACTAACGTGTCAGATACTCCTGCTTTCAGTTCCTCACCGGGTCTGTTGTTGATTCTTGACGTCAGCAGTAAGAAGTGCCACATTTTAGAAGTACTGTACAGTACTTTGAGTGCGGCGAAAATTCGAATGAGGAGTTTCTCTCACACCTGCGTAGTTTATGCATCAACGCAGGACACAGAACGGTACTCTGAAGTATCAGGGAATTAGGCCATCAACTCTTTGTATCCGATCGTTCTTTCGTAAACAAAACCACTGCATGTAGCTCTCATCCCTGCATGGCTTCAACCAAGAACTTATAGGAACTGGCCTGCAAAAAATCGTTAGCATGAACGTGATCGTTTTCCAAAGGAGCCCCTCCACCATTGAACTTGAAATTTTAATTTTTGATTTTCAGGATGTTTCCATTGTTTGTTTTTTTTCAATTATAGTGGGGCACAGCAGAGATGTGGATGTAATTGGTCCTTGAGACTTGTCATCATGTTGGAAAATCCGCATGCTGAATCACACTTTCCCATGGACATCAATAATGGGAACAAATGGTTCTCTTATTGTGCATTGAAAATTAGAAATAGAATATCAAAAAATTGATTCGCATTTTTTTCTCAATTTCAAGGTACAGATAATAAGTGTGCTGAAGAAAATCAAACAGAATCTGATCTGTGTTCTTCAGAAGGAGCTCATCTAAGAAGCTGAGAAAAAGATCAAGTCTGGCTGTACTGAGCACCCTTGAAGGGAAAACTCTGAAAAAGCGACAAAAAACTAGTCAATTTCTGAATTTAAGTTGAAATGATCTTATCATGCAATTCATTTTAATTTCTGTAAGCATAAAAATAGCTCTATTCCATCAAGAGAGGTAAACATTCACAAAAAAAGATTCATTGATTTCCATGGGGTAATTTGGGAAATGTCCATATCTTGCTACATTGTCCAGTTGTCGTTGAAGATGTTTTCAATTATAAAGTATCCCCAATTCAAACGTACACATGCTGAGGCATGTTGAGGATCTCATATGTGTACCCTTTTTAAAGTTGCTCACGAATTTCGAAAAATTGGAATGACACAACACATAGTTTCCTTTAAGGTTTACACCGGTAATGACATATTATTGATTGCTAAAATTACAACCCATACATTTATTGTATAGTTCCACATAAGTTGGTCTTCTACGTGATTTACTCTTTTGCAAAGTATAAGAGTCTTCTTTCCTTAATACCTGACGTCTTGTGTCGTGAGGATTCAATCTTTATATCCTCTTTTTTTCTGTAACGAAAGTGAGATTTTGTGACAAAACTTCCACCAAAAGGTACGAGTTTATAGCAAGACTCGTTTATATCGCTAAAATGTGATGCATCATTCCATATATGGGAGCATTGAACATATTCAATATACGTTCGAATCGATGGAAGTTCTCTTGATCTTGTTGTTCAGTTTATATTTTTCCTTGAAAATTAAAAGGAATCTCGTGTGTAGTAATGAAAATCTCGGCTCTTTAATTTTTATTTTTGCCCACAAAAAATTAATCTGGATCCTGATGATAGAGCATACAAGCGGATCTTGCCCCAGCAGATAATCAACAAATGCAGCCTTAGAAAATGCAGTTGAATCCTGTACATTTCAAGTAGTGTACGACTTCTAGAAAAAACGGAGGATAGGGGATTTTTCCAAAAATTCAGTTTACTCGCCGCTTCTAAACTGAGAACAAGCCGTTGCATGACAGCATTTTCTCAACTCGTGCATCTTCAAAAGTGATTCGGGAAAAATTATAAAATTTGGCATCGATAGAAAAAAAAATTTGGGAAACCTCGAAAAAATAAATAGATAGCTGATCAACCATGTACACACTCAAAGCACTTACTTGAAGCAAGTCGCTTTTCCATCAGTCCTTTCTTTGAATTCTCGATTTTTCATCAGCGCTTCCAAAAAGAATTGGTGTCTTGAAAAAATGGAGAAGCATCTTCAAAATACTTTCTTTTAACGTTTCTCTCGCGGCTCATTTATATAGAAGAACATTTGTTTGTCAGGAGGAATATACAGAATACAGCCGACGTCAGATCACCAAATTGTTGAATTGGCACGCGAATCAGTCACATTTCATTGATTTCCACCCAACGTTTGACCACAAACTGAGCTGATGTGCAAAGACTAACCAAGGATATTTTATTTTGAATTGTATGGAACTATTTTGCACAGGCAAAGTAACTGGCTAAAATGTGAAAATGTTGAGTAATGTAAAGTTATTAATCAATATGTCATCAGTAACTTTGTTACATTCCCTTTCACCTAGCAGAAGACGCTCTGAGAAAGTTGCGTAGCCTGTCTCACAACCTTGCCACGTGATCTCTGTTGAGTCATGCGCCACAGCGGGTTACTCAACCCTCCTCTGAAATAAGGTTAGATCCAGGTCTGACCACTGTTGCCTAATTCCAGATGTCCAAATACATATAGCTGACTGTTTACTGTTTCTCGCGCGCTCATTGCTGTCTGAACTTTGCTCAAGTACATTAGTGCTGTCAAATGCAGAATAAAGCTGACTAATACTTTTGTAAAACTGAGGAGTTGTTGATTTACCAAACCCAGCAACAGGAATCAAGAAAATCTCCTCACAATAAATTGTTGGAGTTAGTTAAAGTAAACTTGCAACAGTAAGTTTACACAATCTAAAATTTGGAGACATCTGAATTGGAAATTACAAAACATCAAAATTAACTAATTTCCAACAACAGATTCATGATGCAGTGAGTCAATAAAAACAGAGACAGTGTTTCATTTCCTCTTTGGATTCACACCTTGGCAGAAATTGTATTTCTTTGCAATAAATAAGGAATAGCACGTCAAAACAACACAGATCGAAACAAATTTGCATAATACACACATTTTTGCACAGTGGACCAAAGAACAGAAACCAGGAATTTTCATTTGGTAAGATTCAGACAAATATCTTCCATAAATTAGGTCTATATTCTGTTGTTATTTGGTGAAGACTCGTATTTTGTTGAACGTATGTGTGCTTAAAATGTTCGAGGTTTGAGAACACTCGAGTTTCTACTGGGAATTCTTCATCATTTTATCTAGATAAATCCTTCGATTCTCTGACAATTTCAAATATTTCTTTTCTCGTCTATTCCATGAAATATTCTGCTTCATGAGCTTACCCTTCCAAATGAAAGAAGGTCTTCCAATCATATATACTGTAGTTGTTGTTCTGGATGTTCACGGAAATAAAGACAGAATCGTGATAAATTAGCACAATTCATAGCACGTCGCTGTTTTCATTTCTGAACGATTGCAAAGTCACGACGAGTTGCACTTAAATTCAAATTTTCTCTTCTCAGGTTTCGTTTCTCAATAAGTGACGCCATGACTAACACTTGTCAATCGTGGGTGGATTTTAAAATCTTTTTCGTTTGTTTTCAGGCGTTTCACTTAAAAAGCGGCCAGGTCATAATTATTATTGGCCTGATACATGTAGAAACTGCATATTTTAAAAGGCAATGCTTTGTGGATTTTTTGGGTTGCAGGAATTCAGAGCTGAAATGCAGCTCGTGAAAAGGAATCTTCACACTGACACCAAATACCGGAAAAATAAGAGACTTTGTCACCCATATAATAACTCATTCAAAAGTGTTGCCTCACAAGAATCCCAACAAACACAAAAGTGAGAGCTTCAATCAATCTTCATGTTTTGAATCAGCGATATTGCTGAATTGCATAAATTGGCTGCAGATTCTGAATAATAGGTCCCTATGTGCATAACGAAATAATTTCACCCAGGTCACGTTCCCATGTAATCATTAATTTCGCGAGACATTTTTCGAAAACTGTTTTTCCAGAGTCGTGTTCCAAAAAATGCGTGTCGTAATACACTTCACCTGGAAAATTTGTACACGTAGCAAAGCACAAATTTTCTCATCCCTTACAATTTTTCAACTAAATAACTGCACAGTTTAAACTCAAAACGGTGGGAAAATGTATGCATGTGTTTGGCTAAAAGTGGGGTTGCTGAACGACCACTTTTCTCTGCCAAGATTGTTTCATCGAACGAACTATTTTCTCCGTATTTCTCACTTTCAAAGAGGAATATTGTACATAATAAAATTCAAACAGAAAACTGAGTAGCCATGTTGCTATGGAACTGCCTCCAACGATGAATCCTGGGATGGCTTTTGATGAATTGGAAACCAATTTGTTTCAATCATCAGAATAAGCTAGGACAAGAAACGAAATGCAGTACATAAATGTCAATGTCCCATCATCCCACGCTAATGGATATAAACCAGCACTAAGAAACACATTTATATCGTCTATGACCTGGGTTATAATAATGCTGCAGCAAACTCTTGTGCCTCGAGTGAATCTTCCATCAGAGGACGCAGGCGATGATCAGGAGGATATCATTGATATTGAGTCACAGATACGTCATCGAGAATTAGGTACGCTGTAGGTCGAAGGTAAAGGTTCCTGGTTTCCCGGAATTGCTGCCTAGAGTCAACTTGGAGACTCCATCCATGCATGGTCCATCGATGAGGGAGAGTGTTGCGGCATCATCTCCAGTGCCATCAGAAACCCCAGCGATCGCGAAGAAACTGCTGATTCCAGAATTCGTTTTGACCGGAGCCCAATTCATTGGACCGTAGTGGAAAGTGGCGAAAGTTGAGTGAGTAGTCTTACTCAGCACAAGCTGAAAAGTGTTTTGAGCTGCTGGTTGAGAATTGCGAGTTCCTTTGGCCCTGACTTTGTTCCAAGTCACGACCAAGGCCCATTGCAGAGTCATTGAAATTTTAGGCTCACTATTAGGATAAAGAGCAGCTAGGATTTCAGCCGTAATCATTCCGGATTCTTCAGTGTTATTGCTTCCAATGATTCGGTAGTGGACTGATTCGGTTTCTGTCATGTTTAACTCAGTCAAGAAGGGGTACAATGCTATTGTTGCGTCAGAGAAAAAAGTGGGTGGGTCACGGCAATTTTGAAGTTGCAAGTTGGTCGGTGCTGCAGAGGAGAAATACAGCATCCCGTTCGCAGCAATCTTCACTGACGTTCTGAGATCTTTAAAAATCGCCGCTTGAAAAGGAAAGGAAAGTTCGGAAGGAGTGCAATTGTCAGGGCATCCCATCAATGTCTGTTCCCCTGCGACTGTTGGCCCGAATCGGAGGAAGTTTGGCAGCAATGCTGCATCAGGTCTCTTCAGAACTGATGCTGACACGCTGCTGCTTCTTCCCACACTGAAGATGAATGTTCCCGACTCATCTACGTTTGAGTCTTTGACAAAATCTCGGACCGCAGAAGAGGTACAGGATTGTTTCAGCTTCATGAATTTGGGCAACTGGGCAATGTTCCCTTTGCCCCCACCTGCAGTCAAAAGAGCAAATCCATGCGGAGTCGATTTTGCTGCTCTGGTCCACTGTAGAGCTTTGTACTTGAAGACAACGAAGGAATTGCCCGTGGCATCCGATAACAGAGCGAGCTGGAATGTGTTTTTGAGTCCCTGCTTCTTATTCAGTCCGTTTCCTCCCACTTCATTCCAGGTCACAACGAAGGCCCAAACAATGTCCTTGAGGTCGTCGATGGAGTTCAAAAAGGCTCCCTTGATTTGCCTGGAAGCCTTCGAAAAGAGGACGGTGTCATTCTGGGTCTGCCAATAGGCGACACTGCCAAAGGTACGAGTGTCGACATCAGCCCAAAATGGAGCAATCATGGCCAGGGCCTGTTCATTGCATTGTCTGGGTGTGTATTGTGTCAGAGCTTGAGTGAATGTGATGAGTCCGTTGGTGCTGACGAAAGCTGAGGTTCTGTTTATGCCGAAAAAGTTGAAGGGCGTGGTGAAGCTATCCACTTTGCTACTGGTGCAATCATCGCAGCGCGGCAGTTTTTTGACAATCGTGGATGCACTTGGGACGTACAATTCCGTATTTCCGGCAATCTGCTGAATACGCAAATCACAACACAGTGGATCTGGAGCTCGAACCTCTTTTGCATCTATTGCGAAAACGAATATGCCTGCATGCATTGTTGTTGTTGTAAATATATTATTTTGTTTCCCAGCATTCCATCCAGCTATGGTGGATGATCCGATCAGTTCAAAAGAAACATCTTGACTGAATACCCCGACTGTGGGAAATGAGAAGGAATCATTTCTATATAAAGCCACGGGTGGATCAAAATGAATCCCCAGGTAAGTTCTCTGGCCTTCGGCGCACAAGTTGCAAATGAGGAGTAATCCTGGCAAAGTCCAGGTTGCAGTTATGCACGTAATCCTACTGAAGTCTTCGGTAGGAAAAGCAACTGCAAAAAGGTTTTGTTTCACATACCCCACACGATTAGCCGTGGACTCTTCCAGTGTGAATCCTGTGAAAAAAGTTCCTGGTCCATCCACAAGTGAGGGTGCAATGACGATGGAAGCATTCGACGTAATGAGCTCAGAAGCATTTGTATCCTGGAGAATCAGTGCACCGTTTTGGCTTCCCCAGACTCTCCCGACCTTGCTGCCAAGAATTTGCATTTCCACCGGCAGTGTCAAATTAATAAGCAGGGGACACGTCAGGGCGCTTCGCATCAATCCTCCCACTGATTCGTCAGAGAGGGTCATGTCAATCGCGTATCCAAACAGTGTGACCAGGAGAAGAGTGCCCTTATTCAGCAGCCATCTATAAAAAATTAAAAGAAAAGGCAGGAAGAAAAACAAATATTTATCTCCAGTTTAGCAACAGACAAATTTCACAAAATTCCGATTTCTGACAGCTTTTTGCTATTATACAGATGTGATAGCCTCGAAGGATCACATCGATAATGGAAAACTCTCTGCCGAATCGTAGGTGTTGATCTGTTGTTAATTTGGAAACTTTACATCCATCTAATGTCATCGCTGGTTATTCGAATTCCTCCGATTTTTAAGCGAATTTCTTAGTCAAAATTAATCCCAGCGTGTTTCAGAACAAAATCCGTCCAAGAGTCAGGCATGATTTACCGTACTTTTTTGGCTGATCCAGTTCATCTATTTTATTGTATCTCAGCGAAAACTACATGGGTCTTAGCAAGAATCTCAATCTTGATTTTATCATCCTGAAGCTTGATAAAACCAGCTCTCAGTTCAGATACATCACAGACATGATTAATACCTCTGCTGGATTCCAAAGGGTTTAAATCTGTTCTTTTGGTTATCATGTCGCACTGAAAATTGTGTCCTGTGTCCTGTCATTTTCCCCAATCTGTAAATCAGGTTTAAACTTTCTGGCTATATCGCACATAATATGTTACTCATTCCTCTCGTTCAGTACCTCGCTGATATGATGATGTTGCTCGTAATTTTTGTGTTCGAAATGAAGACATTACCGGGCTCAAAAGATGACAATTTTTTGCGCAAAATGTCAAAAAGAAACGTTCCTATGCGATTTTTGTACAGTATCTGTTTCGTCTGCAGTTAGGACCGAGATGAGATGATGACGATTCAAAAATAACTGAAGTTACTTCGGCTGAATTTCCACCGCTGACACCAACTGATTTCATTTCATCTTCGACATAAACTACCATCTGATCAGACTGAGGTTTTGATACTCATCCAGTAAGGAAAGTAATATTGATGAGTTTTATTTACGAGGGGCCTAACAAAAGTTCTTAGCTCAAATAATGTCTTACAAGGGAGCAAGAAAGCAATTGTTGTTCAGAAAAAAAATCGCTGATACAAGAAGAGAGTAAGACCTCTTTGGCACATTTTGCGAAACATTTTTGCAAAATGTAAAAAGTGGCGGAATCTCCTTCGCAAACCTGATAAAGGGTACCGTTGGAATTAATCCCAGGTCAGTTTTAAAAATTCTGGGGGATAATCTAATGTTGGCTGCATAAAAAAATCTGCGATACATGAATGCCTCATTTGTTGGCATAGGGTTCATTTTTTCAAAGATTCTCAGCAAAATGCGTCAAATAGAGCTCCTTTTTTCGTTGTTGTGCCCAAGAAAATTTTTGTTTCGAAGCAATAATTGTTTATAATCTCAAAAACATGCCGCTTCAATTTACATTAGGAGAACTGTTGTTGGTTCCCTTTGCGATAAGCATTTTAAACTGATTCATCTTTAATTATCTGAAATAATTTTATTAAAAAAATCTTCATCTCTGAATAAAATCCTGCGTGATATGGAATATATTTATAGCCGGGGGCAGAATAGAAAGCAGTGTTAAAATTCCTGGAATGGTTCGTTTTGGACGCAGTATCGAAAAATGTACTTCTGGTTTGTATCTAGAATATTCAGGCAAGAAGGAAAGTACGCTTTTAGTACTCGATACTAGAAACAGGAAGGGATATTCTCAATTTCTGAGGCACGTGAAGGGGGAAGCAAATCAGAGACAACTTTATTTACCTTCCAGCAGACGAAGACGTCTTATTGTGAATAAGCCGTTGATGTGCCATCTCAGAAAGGTTGTCTTTCGGAGGACTACAACGTGTCTCCTTCCACACTGATTTTCCCTCAACCTGTGGAAGAAAAAAAGCGCATCAGTCCTTCAAGTTTCACTGTTGGAACTCGATCACTTTGAAAGTACACAACACTTCTCGGGATAAAGTGCTTGAAAGTGGCAGTTACTCCTGCTTTTAATTCCCCCAGATTTCCGCTGCTGTTCCTCATTGACGTCAGCAGTAAGTGTCACGTTTTTTGAAGTACTCGCTGCGCACAAATACGCATCGACTAGTTTCCTTTCTATCTGCGCAGTTTCTGCACAAACGCATCAGGATTTTCGCGGAAAAATCGGTACTTGCAGCACGTGCGAGGAACGAGGCCAACGCATCAGCAGTTGGTTTCTTTCTCGAATTTCCGCCAAAATGAAGGTAACTATGGCTGTTACTGCACGGTAGCATCCAGCAAGAACTTGATATGAGACTAGTAACATATTCACCAGCACGAACGTGGTGATCTTCTTGGACTCCATGCCAGTGTAACATCTTAAGTAGCATCTTTTCGTTTTCAACAATTCCTGATAGAAAATACAGTATATGCTGCATGGCTTTTGTAAGGAATAATAACCGGCTAAGTATGTTACCTTTTTGCCTCTCTCGAATATACGATCACTAATGCGCGTTCTTAGTGTTTTGGTTTCGAAATTACTCGTCATAAATTTAGATTTTTGTTTTACAGAATAAGCTTTTCACCAATTGTTTTGTGCTTGTTTACAGCTGGAATACGTTGGCAACGTTTTGAGAAAACCGTAGCTCATGCCTTATACTATGTCCTCGGAAACTGACAGAATTACATTTGCAAAATGAAACGGAAAAGTAAAAAAAAAAAAATGTTGATGCAATAAGTCGGGCGACGAAGCTGCCGGAATCGATCCTCTTGAAAAACGGAGAATATCCGCGAACGATTTCAGGAGGTTTCCGAAATCCGCGAGCAGCACAAGTCCTTGTTTTTTTGTTGTTTTGCTCAAAGGGCTTCTATATCCAGGTGAAAGGGCGATTCAGATTATTGAGCATGATTTTTATTAAGCACAAGTGTCTGAGGTAGTTGCTGCAGGCTGCTGCATCTTTGGTGGCATATTAATTGAGAAAGAAGAACTCTTTTTCTTATTAGCTTTGTATTGTTTCCTTTGATGAATCCAGGGTAGCTTTGGCAGTGACCAATTTTTATGCTTCTTCTTCACTATCTTCAGCATTGGAATATGCAACAGGTTTAGTTGTCGCAGGGTTCATGAGTTTAGGAAAGGTGTCTTGTTCAACTAAAAAGAAATCATCCCTAATGTTGCTGATATTGATTGCTCTGTCTGAGGTCACCAAAGATTGTGCTGGCAAAATTGGTCTAATATTATGAGGTCTAATGTAGATTGTATGACCTAAGTTGGTCCATTCTGGATTTTTATCATCCTGTATCCTTATAACAGCCAGGTTTATATCAGAAGAGTATTAGAGCCCTTGAATTTTGCACTCTATTTTTTTCACACATGAGAAAACAACTGTTGGCTTGGCCACACCTTATCTCTCTTTTCATAAGGAGCACCCTTTCAATAATCTATATGAACTAGTTCTCTATGGTATGAGGCTGGGCACTCCTGAATTGCTACTTGGGCTATTGTTTAAAGCAATTCTAGCTCTTGTCTCTTGATGTCATAATATTTCTGGAGCAAATGTTTCAAGCAACCAAAATAAAAAAGAGTGAATTTTTACGAAACCTCAAATTTCTCATAGCCCTTTTTATTCAGAAAACAAGCTGTTGTAATAGGGTACAGTATAGGCATATTCCCAACTTTTCTGCCATCAGAAATTATAAGGAGTACTAACAGAATTTTAGCATCATTTGCAAGAAATCTTTCAAGAGCCGGCGTCTGATCAAACATGCATTTAAAAATGGGATTACTTAAACGGGCGGTTGAGTCCATGTTCACTGATGGCACCTATACATAAACCTAATATACTAGAATAACTAGATCATAAAACGCTTTCTTCGGCATCAAGAATTGCTGTTCCTTGGGCGAAGCAGAAAATTGCGAATAAACTAATTTAGGGAAAGTTTCAGAAATTCACAAGCCCAAAACGGGACTTTATTGCCCCCGTGTGTGCGAGAAGACCGCCAACTATACCCTGTAGGCGAATGAAAACATCAATTATTGGCCATTTAGCTAGTGGCTTTCTTCCAAGTGCAGCTTTATTTCCCCGAATCCACAAAAATTATTCCGCGGACGTTGTTGTTCGTTGGATGGCTTAATTGCACACCTTGACGTATGAGCAGGTTTACCTCACTTTTCATGTCATCCATGGGGGTTTCAAATCGTTTCCCAGTTTTGCGAGCTAAGTTAGGGGAGTTGGATAGCGGATGGGTGTTCATACTTGGTCGTGGTCGCTACAAGTTCGCAACTGTAAGAGGAATACACGTTTAAAGAAAAAACTGTTTCCCCGCTGTTCCTAAACTTCAAGGCAAATCAGCAAAGAAAAGGAAATTGAGTCCAATGTTTCCAGTGAATCTGTGGAAATGGGCTGCATACAGACGAGTATCTGAGAAGGTCTTGAAAGTTAGAGAGAGAGAGAGTAACAAAGAAATTATAATATATCCTTTTTACTTAAAGATAAATTGAATGATCATTAATTGTAAGTGATCAGATGTTCTTCATATATCCGCAGTGAATTTCTCTGTGGTTTCAAAATGATCTCTTGTTGAATCACTTCAAAGTGAGTGGCATATTCAAGTGACACCCCCACATGCAGACAATTTGACGTATGACACTTATTTTTCCATAAAAATTGGTAAAAAAAAAGGCCACTGACTTGACATGGGGACATTTTGTGATAACATTTCAAAAAAGTTTCAGGGCAAATTACATGAAACAGATATTTCCAACCCTAAAATTGATGTAAGAAAAGTTCTTGGGAATTTCTCTTACCAATTTACCATCCTTTTAGCAAATTTAAAAGAATTGCCTCTGGCATATAGGGACTTCCTTATCTCTTTTTCATGCTTGAATGTTATTTTTACAGATAATGCCAACATTCCTATGTACTACCCAGCAAAGAATGAGGGCATTGGGCTGGGGAATGTTTTGACATTGGTGTTGGCAATGCCATTGCAGCGCCATTGTCTGAATGGGGCTGATTGCTGCTGACGCCCTTTGCTTTATTGATGTTGGGTGAATGTGATGACAAGGCATTGGCAATGGCATTCTCCCAATGTTGTGAGAAAGGGCATTTTGGAATTGATGTTGCCAGCGCATTGTCAATGCATATTCAAAACATAATTTGGCAAATTGGGGTGAGGCAATTTTTATTGACATTGCAGAACCTCTTGACAATGTGTTGACAACAGCAAGCCATTTTCAGTGGCATTGGTGAATGCATTCAGAGTGGGTTTACAATGGGGCAAGTGAAAATAGACAAATATATATTGAAAGGCATTTTTGTAATGTGTTGAATATCTTTGACTAATAATTTCAAAATTTTTCTAAAATTATAATGCCTAGACTGAATTGATGTGTTATGTTCACAAGATCATCACACTTGAACATGATGTTCACAGTGTTATGCAATCAAACATTGCAGTTCTCTCTGCTGTTTCAGCTCTGAAGAATTGTTATAAACTATTAAAAAATATTACAATGTGTAAAATGTTCCCCAAACTTTGAAGATCTGTAAAAAGTTTGCTAATTAAGATAGGAGGGTGTTCAAAAAAAGCAAAATGTTCCCCAAAATGAGAGCAATCCAAATTTATCCATGTATTGGATGATCAACACTGGATGAACTTGTTGTCTTAACCAGCTTAAATTTCAAGCAGAGTTGTTGATCAGACAATTGCTGCTAATAAAAACTGCTGACTGTTGGTATTGAAGATTTGACTGTTTTCCGCGTGCTTTCGAAGAATCAAAATTAGACTAATTCTTTCCTGTAGGGTAAGCCTATCATCAGCACCATCACTTGAATGTTCAGCATGGTCATCATGTTCAGCATGTTCATCACCATCATGCAACTCAATATTAGCCATAGTCCCTTCCTCACTATCAGGAGGGGTTTTCTTTTTTGATTTCCTTCCAGAGGATTTTTGTCTTGTTGTCTTAACCAGCATAAATTTTGAAGCAGAGTTGTTGATCAGACAATTGCTGCTAATAAAAACTGTTGACTGTTGGTATTGCAGATTTGACTGTTTTCCGCGTGCTTTCAAAGGATCAAAAATAGACTTTGACAAACTTTACAAGTGAGTCTTTTATTTCCGTTTCACACAGCGTAGAAATATATGAGCATGCGGCGTCGATGTTCTTGCGTCAAACGTTCTGGGAGAGTAAACTTAACATAGTATTGCGGACACTCGTATATATAGACAAAACCCGTTTTGAGGTCAGCGCCAAGCCTAGCAACCGATTTGGATTGGTGTCGACATACTTGGTTGTGCAGCAACCAAGGTGAAAGGTGCGTAGCGCAAGAAGGCTTGTATATATGCATTAGCATATATATATAATATACGGGTGTATGCGTGAGATTAACAATGTGGAACAAACGTGAAGCAGACAAGGGAACTTCAGAAAGTGCGGTATATTGAGGTCCTGACTTTTATTGGACCACAAATCTCCCCTGATAAACAAGAAAAAGCTCCTGCGTACTCCCACCAAGTCAGAGAAAAGTGCTTTTGAAATGTTTTTTCACGCTCCCACACTTTCTCGTCACGTAGGAGCAATTATGCCGAGTGACGTTCAACAGTAATAAGTTCATCTGGGGAGAGGCAGGAAGTAATAATAACAACCACAGCCTTCTCCCTCATGCTTGATCAAGTCTACTCAGGAGGTCTCAGGGGTTTGTTTGATTGACTGGTTTCACTCAGTTCATTCCAACCCCTTGTTCAGGTATGTGCACTGTTCCCTGGAATTCACCGTTTTTCGTTTCTTGCTTCGTTTTGAGTGAATCCCCTTAGATTAAGGTTGGATTTCATCCCTTTTAACCTTCTTATGCTATTCAAAACCTTAAACTTCAGTTCTTTGCTGTCTTTTTTCCGAATTGCGCAAACAAAAAATTTGATTTTCATGTGTAGCATCGGCAATAACAATCTAAATTGCGCGCGAACTGGACAAAACTAAAAATTCCGTACGGTCAATCTTTTTCTACACAGGTGATTGTGATCTCCAGCAATTTTCAGCCTATTTCAACGGTCGGTTTTTGCGGAATCAACAAAAAGGTGATTTTCCCTAGGCTCAACATAAGAGATTGGATCAGTGAACAAAATTCAATTAATTTTCCAGATTTTCAAACAAAAATGTCCCTGCGTATCTTGGTGTTGGACCTCTTGCTGGTGACTGATCCGGACCTGGCTGACGCAAAGTGTTTGGTCCAAAATGGCCGTTTGGAATGTACGGATGCTTGTTCGTCGGACGTTGCTCAGGCAGCGGCGTTCGATGACTCATTCGTAATGACCGGTAGCATTCTTGATCTCATTTGTTTGGACTATTTCAATATCAAGGTCAGAGAAAAAAGAATAGTTAGATGCTTTTTAGCTATAAAGAATTCCTTTTGTAAATGCAGAGGGTGGAGCTACTAGAACCAATCCAATGTGAGGGTGACATCCTGGTTGGGATTGTAGATCCTCTTTCCTTCTGTTGATGGGATGAAGACATTCTGTTGACGGATGGCAAGGTTGAGGTTACGACCAAGGCGGTAACCTTGTCTACGGCTCTTCCCTCGACATCTTCTTCCATTCCTTCAGCAGCAACATCTACCGTTCCTGCCATGGTTTCTACTTTGACTGTGAATGAACAAGGTGTGAGGTATTTTGATGGTCACGCAAGCGTAAAGACTATAAACTATGTTTTTCCGATAGTGACTAAGAAGCCTTCTATATTCTTGGCTGTTCTCAACAATTTCTCGGATCTTCCTGAAACTCGACTTTTTTCCGGAGAGAACACCAACCTGACCTTGACTGTTTCTGATGGGAAAACGACTTTAACTGCAGAATTTCTTTCAAACGGTATCATCGCTTTGATTAGTGGTCTTAGTTTTACCGTCTTGAGTTTGGTTGCTGGTTTGGTGTGGCACTGCTTGCGCAAGAAGGTGAATTGCTAACTTGCACCCTTTTTAAGAGAGCACATTTTCTTTAAACTGCATGTCCTTACTCATTTGCTTGACTAACCAGCCTACTGACACTAATGTTGAATCTGGAGAAAAAATAGAAGAAATAGAAATGCAAGATTTGTCTAAACCCAAATCGTTTGATGAAGCTCACTCTTCTTCTATCCTCCAAGATCCTACTAGTGGATTTGCAACTATCCATTCGAGAATTCCTAAACTGACTACTTTCAAGCCAAGTACGTTAAATGATAAAATTCCGGATTTCAGTTTGGCATGACTCCCAATGCATGGCTTGCTGGTGTTTCTTTTATTTTGCTTTGTTCAGGCTTGGTTCCAGCCATTGCTGAGGATGATGGAAGCGCTGGGGAGGCTAGCTCAGCATTCGGAAGTGCCGGACCTTCCCGCATTGTCTGTTCCGGTACTGATGAGTCCGCCATTGTCCCCTTCACCACTGCTATTGTTGGATGAAGAGCTGGGAAACACTGAAGACACTCAAGACAATGAAGCATTATACATCAGTGTTGATGACTTTGTTTTGGTTGCGAGTAAATGAGACAAAACACCAGTGGCTGGGTTCATTCGGATCCTTGGATAAGTTTTTGGTGCAGGTTGCACTGGCACAGAACTTCCTACCAGTTCTACTGTAGCAGACACGTCATTCATATCTATTGCTTCTAGCCTTCATCTCCTTTGCAGCACATACCTAATCTTTGCAAAACAGAAATAAACAATCGCCATTAGTATCATGGTTATCAATATAATGAGAACAATGAGGTAAATATAGCCATGGTCCCTGAAATGTAATTGTAAATCGCTAATATCTTCTGCGATAGATTTAAATCCAGGTATACTGGCAGGGATCTCATTCACGGCATTTATTTCAATGTTCTCCAGAGTGGGGGTTAGTTCCTTAAATGGTCCGTTAATTACGGTATACCGACAATTGGGTTTAAATTGGATAATTCCAGAATAAGGCATCTCATAGGTACTTTCGGTAGCTTGTGAATTTTCTCCGGAACAGTACTGAGTTATTCTTCCTTTGTCCGAATCTACAAATGCAAATTTGTCAGGATCCAATTGTATAGCCAGATTCTGTGGCCTATCAATTTCCACTAATGGGCATTTCCCTTTTATTGTGGATTCCAGATCACCATTTTGTATGGCCTTTACACAATCATTAGCTTCGTATACTGGTGGTCTGTGAAATTTACATATTCTACAGATAGAATGCCCAAATTGAGGTAGACACAAAGGAAGTTCGCTAGCTTGTAAAGCGTATAATCTTGTATTACCTTGTGATAACAAATACGGTTCCATCAAATTTACTTTATGCCATTTTGGTGTTCCCATATAGGTATCTTCTGCTATGGGGATGCTATGTACCTTGGCTAGATCAAACATATCCGAGTGCCTTATAATCGGAACAACTGTCGTTATACAATAATTACACGTATCATTTTCTCCACATCCATCCATTACTCCAATTGTTAGTGGATGAGACTTTAGCAGAGTCAATAGCTCTTGGATAGGGGTTATGTATATTGGGGGCTTGTTCTCAGCCTCAATGATCTTTTTCAACGCAATATCTACATAATCTTCGTAATATAAATTACTGGGATATTGGAAACGGTGTACCCTGTCAATGTCTTGCAGCATTAAATTTACTGTATTGGATGCTTGAGTTAACTCTAATCCCAAACTGAGTAGTATGAACCATTGCTCAGTGGTGTTCCTTCGCTCGTAAATTAAATTGTTAGCCAATTTTAAAGCAGTTTTCAGAACCTTGCTCGTTTTTGCGTGGAAATTCAAGGACGTTAGTAGTTGTACTCGCTTCTGTTGAATTACAGTACTGGTCACTTTGTCCTTTCTTTGATGTATTACAGGGATCATTCCCATATACAGAGCATCTGTTGGAAAGTTCCTTGGTTCTGTTTTCATACGTTATTTCAGGCTTTTTATTTGGTCTTCGAATATTTGATATTTGGTTTTCATGATATTAAAAGTTGCATCTCTCACAATATTTCCCTTTACGTCTTTGTCTTGTTCTGCATACTTGGAGACCTTGTTGATGATCTCTTCAGATTTTTCCACAAACTCTGCTATATCTATTGAAGATTCTAGCGTCCAATAGTTGCTGGGTACACAGACAGGATACATCTCTTCCGTTACGACACCAACACTTCCAGGGAAGTTTCTAATTGGGGAGACCTTATCAAATCATGGGTACAAAGACAGGATACATCTCTTCCGTTACAACACCAACACTTCCAGGGAAGTTTCTAATTGGGGAGACCTTATCAAATCGATTAAGATTAGATGATGTCCCTTTGTCGTTTACGGGGATCTCTTGTATAGTGAGGGAAGACACTATCGGGGATAATATACACATACACAGTATCCAAAAATTTCTATACACTTCCATTTTTTCTGTTATTTAACCAGTTGTTGTTCTCTCGATCGTTCAACGGAGACTGAACTTGAAAATATACGTAGGCAGAGAGGGTGAGGAAATATGCGTATTTTTATTTTCCTCTTCCTCGTCCTCTTCCTTCATTGGGTGAGGCCTTGGCTTTCTCCATTGCTTCAACTATTCGGGCTTGTTGCCTAGTCAGAGGTTGATGTATAAAAGCTGGTTGCCCTCGTCTACGTGTCCTTGTTGATAATATATTTTCCGGGTTCAGGTGCCGAAGGGAGGGGTGGTCCATGACGTCCTTCTCTCCTTCCTGCTCTGTCGCTTCGGGCATCTGTTCCGTCTCACTCGGTTGAACATCTGCTTCTTCTACTGGATTTTCTTCCTCTATGATGGTTTTGTTTAAATCTTTCTTTTTCTTTTTCTTACTCCTAGGGGTGCTTTTCCGTTTTTCCTTGAACTTTTTCCACCTCTCTTTGTTTTTTAATTGCCTGATTTCTGGGGTTTTTACCACAATTGTTTCATCCAGGTCGGGTACAGACACAAAGGACTCTTCTTCAGAGGTGTCTTCAACTGACTCATTTTGTTGGCCCCTTTTTCCTTGTTGTTTGAGTATGGTTTTTAATTGCTGTTGGTTGACAGGATGTTTGTGTATTTTTGAACCAATTGTTTTTCGTCAAATATTAGCCTTTTCTTTCGTGGGTTCTTCTAGATCGCTGACTGTTTCTTCATCCGTTTCCCAATTTTTTGTATCGTCTAGATTAGAAATAAACTTAGGAATCTCTTGTTCATCATCGTCGTCGTCTCCTAATATTTCTATCATCTCCTTTTCTTGAGAGGGTGTTGGTGATGGTACTGGTGAAGCTCTTCTGATTACGTAAGGTCTTAAATAACTAACGTGTATTACGTCAGTCCAATCAGGGTTATTATTGTCCTGAACTCTAATCACCACGGGATTAACAGACTCGATTACCGTATATGGTCCCTTGTATTTGGGCGACCATTTTCTCCCCACAAATGTGGCACTGTCGTGTCGACGTATCCATACTTTGTCTCCAGGTTGATAAGTCACTCCCTTTTTATGGATGTTTATTCTATCTAAATAGGAGGCCTGGTTCCTTCTGATTGCTTCTTGGGCTCTTTTTCTGATGGATGAAAATTCTTCTTCCCTGCTTTCGGATTGAATCTCGTCGAGTTGGCTTTTGTCCATGTATAGCGGAACCCAGTAGTTTCTTGGTTTCATGCCAGTTACCACTTTGAATGGCGAGGCTTGAAGAGCCTCGTGTTTTGACGAGTTATGAACCCAAGCAGCAAACTTAAGTAACTCATCCCAAGTCTGTTGGTTTTTGGGATCCAGATATAATGCCAAATATTCGTGTAGTTTGCGATGTGCCCTTTCATTTTGTCCATTTCCTTGGGGGCGGTAGGCAGTAGTTGTAGTTGCTTGAGCCCCAATGAATCTAGCCATATCGCGAAATATGCTACTGAGGAAGTTAGTTCCTCTGTCCGTTAGGATTTTTCTAGGAGGTCCAAACAGGCAAACCCAATCACTTAAAAAGAGTCTGGCAGTCATTGCTGCCGAGGCTTCCTTCATTGGTGAAAATACGATCCATTGGGACAATCTGTCCTGGATTACTAAAATGTATCGGTTTTCTTTTTGAACTTCTAGGTACCGGACCTACCACGTTCATACTAACTTCTTCAAAACAATTTTTTGGTATTCCAGTAGTCATATAAGGTGTTTTATGTGCGTAGTTCTTATTCTGCTGGCACACTTCGCATGAACGAATAAAATCAGCAACATCTTTTTCCAATCTTGACCAGGTGAATTCTTGTCGCAAAGCATAAACGGTACGGTCCACTCCACTGTGTCCCATAGAGGGAGGATCGTGGAAAAGGGCTATCATTCGCTGACGCAAGGGGGGAGGAACCCATATGCAGGGCCCGCCTTTATCCTTTTTGATGATTGATCCTCCTTGCTTGGTATATTCTTCTCCTTCGGGGATCTTTTCTTCCTTTTCCGTTTCCTTCGAAATTAATTCTCTAGATATATAAGGTAGTAGATCTGTTTGTTTAAATGCTGGGGACAAATATGCGCATATCTTTTTGGTTTTCTCCGGTGGAAATTGACTGAGCGCATCTGCATGAGGTATGCTAAGACCTCGTTTTTATTCCACAGTATATTCATACTCATTTAATGCCATAAACCATCCTATTGCCCTCCGACTGTCACTGTTCTTTTGCCTAGCCAAATAAGGTATGGCTATGTGATCTGTCCATATCTTGAATCGGTGTCCCCATAGATAGGATCGAAATTGGGTTACCCCATAATAGACCGCTAGGAGTTCACGATCTGTATTGGAGTATCTGCTTTCCGCTCCATTTAAAGTGCGGGAAGCGCATCCAATCAAGAATTCCTTTTTATCTTTCTTTTGGGTCAAAATTGCACCGATTGCATGGCCAGAGGCATCGGTTGTCAATATGAATTCCTTGTCAAAATTGGGAAATGATAAAATTGGAGCTTTCAGCAAGTAATCAGATAAGCACTTTTTGGCATCTTCTTGGTCTTTATCCCAATGGAATTCTTGATCCTTTTTCAATAGATGGTATAATGGTCTTGCCTTGTTGGCGAAGTCCTTTATATAGGATCTAAAATATCCCACCAGACCTAGGAAAGCTTGCACTCCCTTGACATTAGGAAATACATTAGCTTAAAAGGGTTGTGCGTAAAGTGAAGGGTGTTGTGGTCGTTAATATGACTACAGTTTAAAGTGCGGGAAGCGCATCCAATCAAGACTTCCTTTTTATCCTTCTTTTGGGTCAAAATTGCACCGATTGCATGGCCAGAGGCGTCCGTTGTCAATATGAATTCCTTGTCAAAATCGGGAAATGATACAATTGGAGCTTTCAGCAAGCAATCAGATAAGCACTTTTTGGCATCTTCTTGGTCTTTATCCCAATGGAATTCGTGATCCTTTTTCAATAGATGGTATAATGGTCTTGCCTTGTTGGCGAAGTCCTTTATATAGGATCTAAAATATCCCACCAGACCTAGGAAAGCTTGCACTCCGTTGACATTCTTGGGAGTAGGGAAATTGCGTACTGCTTCTGTCTTTACTGGATTTACTTTAATTCCTT